>JALIGW010000070.1:62500-145403 GCA_023053685.1 Diadophis punctatus similis | reverse complement strand
TCCCTATATATGGGACCAGGGGTTGTTGGTAGGTCTCGAGTTACTCCTACAGGTTTAAGGAGACTAACGTGAAAAACGGGATGCACCTTCCCTAATAAGGGTGGTAATTTCAATGCTACCGTTACAGGGTTAATCACCTGAGTGATTGGTAATGGGCCGAGATACTTAGGACCTAGTTTTTTACTAGGTATTCGAAGTTTTAGATATTTAGTTGATAAATACACCCTATCCCCGATCTGGAATGGTTTATGATCCCTTCGGCATTTATCCGCATACATTTTGTATTCCTCGGCCGCTTGTCTTAAAGCTACTTTCACTTGTGCCCACCCTTCTCGAATCTTGTCAGCCCATTCCTTTGGGGTTTTGGAGCATTGGGGGTTCATAGCTAACTCTGGAATGGCGGGGAATTCCATTCCATATACTACCTGGAAAGGCGTGAGACCAGTACTACGATGTACAGCATTATTATACGCTACCTCAACAAAAGTTATCAAGCTAGACCAGTCTGTTTGCTGGTACGACACATAACATCTTAAGTAGCGTTCTATCATAGCATTAGCTCTCTCTGCAGCTCCATTAGTGCTAGGATGGAATGCTGAGCTCAATCCCTGCGAGGAGCCTATTAGTTGTACAAATTCTCGCCAAAACTTGGCAGTGAATTGTACTCCTCTATCCGAGATTATTCGTCGTGGTACTCCGTGTAACCGATATATATGTTGTAAAAACATTTTTTGCCAACCGTTTGGCTGAGGGTATACCAATACATGGGATGAAATGTGCTTGTTTTGAGAATAAATCTATCACTGTCCATATTACGGTATGCCCATTGCTGTCTGGGAGGTCGACTATAAAGTCCATCCCAATCTCCTCCCATGGCCTACTGGGATCAGCTACCGGTTGCAACAATCCTAACGGCCTACGAGGCTGCGGTTTGTTCACTGTACAAACAGGACAACTCTGTACATAGGCCTCAACCTCTGTCCTCATCCGTGGCCACCAAAACTGCCGTCTGGTAAGATGTAATGTTTTTAAGAATCCAAAATGGCTGGCCGGCTTAACATCATGGCATCTTCTTAACACTGAGGCACGAAGGGTTATAGGCACATATAATTTATCTCCCTTCCAGGCTAGGCCCTCCCTGTCAGTCAATACACTTGGGTGTTCAGCTAGCCAAGGGTCTGTTGCTAATGCTTTCCTTAAGTTATCGTGCCATGGGTTTAAGAGATTTCCCTCTACTCCCCTGCCCACTTGTTGACATGGGGTTATCATGGCTTGTATTACATCTTCCCTTTTACTGTTATATTGGGGAAGGCGAGATAAGGCATCGGCCATGAAGTTCTTACCAGCTGGGACATATTTCAATTTGAACTTGAATCGTTGGAAATATTGAGCCCATCGCACCTGTTTCGGGGACAGTTTTCTGGGTGTTTGGAGGGCTTCCAGGTTTTTGTGGTCCGTCCACACCTCAAATGGTTGCCGTGCACCTTCCAGCAGGTGCCGCCATGTGAGCAGGGCCCAACGGACCACAAAAGCCTCTTTTTCCCAAATCGCCCAACCACGCTCTGTGGGCGTAAGCTTCCGGGATGTATAAGCACAAGGTTGAAGTTTACCCTGCCTATTCTTCTGCAGCAAAATAGCCCCCACCGCTACATCACTTGCGTCTGCCTGTACTATAAAAGGTGACTCTTGATCAGGATGTTTCAGTTTAGGCTCACGCGCAAAGAGTGTTTTCAGGGCCTCAAATGCACGCTGACACTCCATCGTCCACTTTAAAGCTTGGTCTGGTCGTGGTTTGGTTGTTGTGGGTTTAGTGCGTAACAAATCAGTTAGGGGCAAAGCCACCTGTGCAAAGGATGGAATGAACTGTCTATAGAAATTTGCAAAACCGAGGAAACTTTGCAATTGCTTCCTGGTTTTGGGGGCTTGCCATTCTAACACCGCCTTTACTTTTTGAGGGTCCATCTCCACCCCATCACTAGAAATGCGATAACCTAGATAATCCAACCTAGTTCGGTGGAACTCGCACTTGGAGAGTTTCACGAAGAGTTTGGCATCTAGTAATTTTTTCAACACTTGTACTAACCGGGTGTGTTCCTCCATTGTCTTTGTATAAATCAATATGTCGTCTAGGTATACAAGTACCCCCCGATACAAATGCTTATGCAAGACCTCGTTTATCAATTGCATGAAGACAGCCGGGGCGCCTTGTAACCCAAATGGCATCACCTGGAACTGATAGCTCCCTAATGGAAAATTGAATGTGGCTTTCCATTCATCACCTGGTCGGATACGCACCCGGTAATACGCTTCTCTTAGATCTAGTTTAGTAAACACTCTACCCGTGGCTAATGTGGCGAGCAAGTCCTTCATTAGTGGTAATGGATATAAATGTTCCACACATACCCCATTTAGCCCACGAAAATCAACACACAAACGCAGGCCACCATCCTTCTTCTCCCTAAACAAAACGGGAGTGGCCATATGAGATCTACTAGGGCGTATAAAACCCCTGGCCAGGTTTTTATCAATATATCTACGTAACTCCTCAAGTTCCTTTGGAGTCATGGAATACATACGGGGCTTTGGCAACGTCGCCTCCGGAATCAACTCTATAGCACAGTCAGTCGGTCGATGAGGTGGTAAGACCTCGCATTCATCCTCGTTAAAGACTTGTGCCAAATCATTGTACATACTTGGGAACCCTCCAGTCTCATGTTCCTCTAGACCAGTGGTTCCCAACCTTTCTAATGCCGCGACCCCTTAATATAGTTCCTCATGTTGTGGTGACCCCCAACCATAAAATTATTTTCGTTGCCACTTCATAACTCTAATTTTGCTACTGTTATGAATTGTAATGTAAATATCTAATATGTGGGATGTATTTTCATTGTTACAAATTGAACATAATTAAAGCATAGTGATTAATCACAAAAACAATATGTAATTATATATTGTAAAATATTTATTTCTAATTACAAATAAATGAAATTTCCTTCCTTCCTTCCCATCCATCCATCCTTCCCTTTCCACCCACCCACCAATCCTTCCTTCCCTTCCCATCCTTCCTTCCTTCTCTTTCCATGCTTCTCCTTCCTTCTTTCCTTTCCATCCATCCATCCATCCTTCCCTTTTCACTCACCCACCCATCCTTTCTTCCCTTCCCATCCTTCCTTCCTTCTCTTTCCATCCTTCTCCTTCCTTCTTTCCTTCCGCCGCGGCTTCTCCCCATCCCCTCCCTCCATTCACACATACGACACACATTTCCAAGCCCTCCGCCACCGCCCCACCCCTTCCACTTTCCCCACTCCATGATCAAACCTGGGATCGCACGAGGGACGCGGAGGGAGCTCGGGCTGGCTCGGCGGCTACTTGCCTCGCAAATCTCGCCTCCACCACACACACACACGCCCCGCTGCCAGCCGCCCCCCTTTCGGGCCCTTTCAAGAGCGGAGAAGAGAAAGAGGAGGAGATCAGACTACCTGTACACTTTTTCTTCATTATCCCTAATCCAAGTTCTCTGATCCACAAATCCTAGGTTCCCTTCTCATCTCTCTTCATATAATAAACCCATTTCCTCTATTCAACATTTTATTACAACCATTTTTCTGCCCTTTGCCTTCCATCCTCTCTTTATTTCCTGCTCCTCTCAAGCTTTATTTCCTCCCCCCTCAATAAACACCCCCCTGGAAGCTTCTCAGTTCTCCCCCACCAGCATTCATCCTCCTACCGATTCAATCCACCTTTCTTTCCTTCTCCTACCCTCGGGATTCCTTCGTTTACCTGCTCCATGCGAAGGAAATTTGGCTGCCTGCCTTTTAAGTGTCACCTCCGCAGGCGGCTAATTTTCTCTCACCTCTCCCTCCGCAAGTCATACCTACGATCTCCGTAGGAGCTAGGTTCCCTCCCCCCGCTGCCTAAATTACTGTACTTCGGCCAGGCTCATTTCCACGGATGAAAGGCATTTTAAAACCATCACTCTCGCAACCGCTATGTCCCTTGCAGCGAGGAAAACTCGACTGCTGCTGCCTCCTCAGAGAGAGAACGGGGGAGGGACGGTGCCATCGTCTGCCTTCAGCTTTGCCAAAGCCAGCTGCTTTGGCTTTGCGCTCCCGCCCCCCTCTCTCTTCGGCCTCGCTGCTCCTCACTCTCACGCAAGGAGGAGGAGGAGGAGGCAGCGGCGGTGGCGGCTTCGCGTGTGCGAGCACAGCCCCGGCTCCCTTTCTTGGTGCTCTCCGTGTCTCAGTAGGCGAAGAGGTCGCAGTAATAGCGCTGCTCCGTTTCACTCAGCATTAAACCCTCCATCTTACACTGGCCCTGCCCTGCCCTGGGGATCGATCCTACAATGGGGTGGAGTGAAGGAGGGAGCTGGGCCTGTGCTCATATGCACGAAGCCGCCGCTGCCGCCGCCACCACCTCCTCCTCCTCACGCCAGTAGCGGCCGGGGAAGAGGGGGGAAGGAGGCCTTCTGCAAAAAAAAAGGAACAAGAGCGCCGCCTCGGCTGTCGCTTGTTGATTTCAAACCTGCCCTCCCGACAAGAGTTGTGGAGGAAGGTTCCAATCCAGAGCAAGCCCGATGTCAGGGGGAGGAGGGGGCGTGGCTGCGCGTGCAAAGCGGAAAAATAAAAGCGCCCAGCACTGAGTTGGTCAAAGTCTCTTAATAAAGTTTCTGTACGTTTCTCTTCCATGCCTTTGGCCATGCCCATTTCCCCTCCCTCGGTCACTCTGGGGTAGGCGCGTGCAACTAAGGGGCGGATGGATTTAATTCTGCTGCCAGAAAAGGAGGAGGAGGATTAAAAAAAGGGCTGTCCGAGATCTCGCGCACAAGACCCTGATGCGAAGCTGAGACAAGGTTTAGCTCTTCTCTCCACTTTCTCATATGACAAAAGTGTTGGGGAAGGTCGGGGAGTGAGAGAGAAAGAGAGAGAGAGGCGGTTAACACCGTCCTCTAATGGTCTGGAGGTCTACTACAGTGTTTGGTTCCTAACACCGTGGGAGATTTCTCTTTTCCGATTGTCTTAGGTGACCCCTGGGAAATGGTCATTCGACCCCCAAAGGGGTCGCGACCCCCAGGTTGGGAACCGCTGCTCTAGAATTGTTCATCACCCTCCTTCCCTACAGACCCTATTTCTTGATCTATAGTTGGTGGTTCCGGTCCCAATGCCAACCTTAGCTTTTGGAACCCCCCCTCCCACCAGATGGTCGGTTTCCATTTGTCTAACCAAGACAATCCTAAAATGATTGGTTCAACCATATGGTCCACGACTACAAATCTAATGATCTTCCAATGGTCCCCCATTTCGAGCTTGATTTTTTCAGTAACATGGGTAGCCGGCACTCCTCCCAGCACGGAGCCATCCATTTGTTCGAATTTAATGGGCTGGCGTAATTTCAGAACCCGGACCCCCAAGTCGTCTACCACAGCGTGGCCTATTAAACACCGAGTACACCCCGAATCGATTAAGGCTCCCTGGTGAATCCGTTTCAAGGTGCTCAGGTTCTGGACGTTCACCTGAATGATAAAGGGACGTATAGGATCACGTACCATAGGATCCTCCGGATCTTCATCCTCACTATTGGCCGACATCACTGAGATTTGATTATGAACTTTAGTCTCTTTGGTTGGAGTGGGAGTGTCCGGTTGGGGCGTCTGCGTGGCTCTCCTGGACCGTTCAGGTGTTGGACGAGGTCGATCCGTGCTTCCACCAAATGACTGTTTCGCAGCTGGGGGCCTTGGCAACAGCAACTGACACTCTGCCGCTCTGTGTCCCACCTGATTGCACCTAAAACATCGGAACGGGGGCCTCTGGGCTGGTGTATCCGGAGCCGGCACACTGGGCCTCCCCACCCTGGGGCCCGGCGATGGTACCATAAGTCTTCGTTGCTGACGCCATCCACTATCACCTTGAGACCTAAATTCCCTTAGGCCTACATCCAGCTCCACCACTGCTTGAAACCAGTCATTCAAACGTGGAGGCAATCCCCGGTAAATACACGCTTGCCTCAGCTCCTTGTCCAACCCCAACCGAAATTGCTGAACCAGCATTCTTTCAGGCCATGTTCGTAGGCGATCCGCTAGCTTACGAAAGTCTCGTACGTAGTCCCGTGCCGACCGGCCTCTCTGCCTCAATGCCAATAGTTCCCCCTCCACTACCTCTGCTCTGGATACATCCTCAAACCGCACTCTCAGCGCCTCGAGAAACAGTCCCAGGTTAGCTAGTTCCCTAGCATGCTCACTGTGGAGGTCAGCAACCCAATCAGCAGCCTCCCCCATCAGTACAGTTGTGACCGCTACCACCATCGCCCACTGAGAGGGGTAAATGCGGCCATACATGTCCATGGGGCTGATTATTTGGCTAATGAACAAGGCCACTCGATCAGCACTGCCATCAAACGTGGCTTGTAAAGGGGGTGGGCCCCACATCGCTTGTTGAGGCCACATGCCCATCGGCCATGGTGGCAACTGGCCTGTCACTCCAGCAGCATCTCGACCACCTCGACGAGGGCCCTGGTAGCTCCTGTCACTTCTGTGACCTACTCCAGGCACTTCAGAAGCTTTGCGCTGAGCGTGCGACTCATCCTGTAGTCCAGTAGAGGATGCCTTCTCCTTCCCTTTAAACCGTTCAGAACCAACAGGCACATCAAATCTCGGACTGGCAAGACGGAAGCATGTAGCTGAGCTAGACCCAGTGGGGCCCCCGTGCCGCTTGGTTAAGGGGTCCAACCCTGACACCCAAGGTTGCCAAGAGGGTGCGTCTCTAAAGCTACCCTCCCTGAAACGGTCCCGTAAGATATCCAGGGTACTGGCCCCAGGGTCTGTGGAGTAGCTCCACTCACCTTCCTCATCTCCAGTCCACCTTCGCTCCCTCCATCCCTGAAATTGGGCTCCAAGGGGTGGTGTTGGGTCTACCTTGCCTGTTAATGCAGAACTATGCCACCACTCGCCAGTAGATGGCAGACCAGTTCCAGTATCAGGCAGCTCCTGGGCCTCCAAAGTAAAATCCTCCCTCTTCTTCTGCTGCTTTGGACGCACGACCATCTGGGTTTCATCATCAGGTTGTGGGTGCTCCTGCCCCTCCCCCTGCAGCTCTGCAGGGATAGGCGTCGCCTCTAGGACATCCACAGCTTTTCCCTCAGCCATGCCACTCAGAAAAGGAAGATGGAGAGCTGACTTTCTGTCGGACTGGCTAGTCAAACCTGTGCGTTAATGACTTCAAGACACTTTCAAAAGTAAGGACTTCAGCTTTTAATCACGCTACAGATAAGAACTCAGACCATGCCGACCCCATTCAGGTCAAAGTCAGCTCTGAGATCATCCTCCTCTCAGTGCTATTTATGCAAATCCTCACCATTCCCTCCCCCCAAACCACCATCCGGTGCTGTGAAGCCCTCCCCTCTCAGCTGGACATGGCTTAGATTGCCTCTTCCGGTTGCAGCGTTTCTCTGTGCTTGGCTTTCTCGGCGTCTCATGTAACAGGACGTTAATCACCGGCGTCAGGCATTGAACTGCTGATAAGAGTTTGTTGTGTTGGCAACCATCAATCCCCCGGTCCAGTGTCTCTCCCTCCCACCAAGGTGCATATGTCGGCCTTGGCACGACAGGCGGCTCCCCTCTACCAGGAGTCCACCTGCAGGGGATAAAGCAAACGGGTTAGCCACATTCGAATAATCCTGATTGGGACCTGGTTTGTGTGGATATTTTCGATGAAATTGCCTTAATAATCGTTCAGCTTGTATGTCATGCGCAGCCACCCAGGTAGCCTCCATAATCGGATATCCTTTCCAATACACCAGATACTGGAGGTTGCCTCGAAATAGTCTGGAGTCAAGGACTTCAGCTACTTCGTAATGGTCCCTATATATGGGACCAGGGGTTGTTGGTAGGTCTCGAGTTACTCCTACAGGTTTAAGGAGACTAACGTGAAAAACGGGATGCACCTTCCCTAATAAGGGTGGTAATTTCAATGCTACCGTTACAGGGTTAATCACCTGAGTGATTGGTAATGGGCCGAGATACTTAGGACCTAGTTTTTTACTAGGTATTCGAAGTTTTAGATATTTAGTTGATAAATACACCCTATCCCCGATCTGGAATGGTTTATGATCCCTTCGGCATTTATCCGCATACATTTTGTATTCCTCGGCCGCTTGTCTTAAAGCTACTTTCACTTGTGCCCACCCTTCTCGAATCTTGTCAGCCCATTCCTTTGGGGTTTTGGAGCATTGGGGGTTCATAGCTAACTCTGGAATGGCGGGGAATTCCATTCCATATACTACCTGGAAAGGCGTGAGACCAGTACTACGATGTACAGCATTATTATACGCTACCTCAACAAAAGTTATCAAGCTAGACCAGTCTGTTTGCTGGTACGACACATAACATCTTAAGTAGCGTTCTATCATAGCATTAGCTCTCTCTGCAGCTCCATTAGTGCTAGGATGGAATGCTGAGCTCAATCCCTGCGAGGAGCCTATTAGTTGTACAAATTCTCGCCAAAACTTGGCAGTGAATTGTACTCCTCTATCCGAGATTATTCGTCGTGGTACTCCGTGTAACCGATATATATGTTGTAAAAACATTTTTTGCCAACCGTTTGGCTGAGGGTATACCAATACATGGGATGAAATGTGCTTGTTTTGAGAATAAATCTATCACTGTCCATATTACGGTATGCCCATTGCTGTCTGGGAGGTCGACTATAAAGTCCATCCCAATCTCCTCCCATGGCCTACTGGGATCAGCTACCGGTTGCAACAATCCTAACGGCCTACGAGGCTGCGGTTTGTTCACTGTACAAACAGGACAACTCTGTACATAGGCCTCAACCTCTGTCCTCATCCGTGGCCACCAAAACTGCCGTCTGGTAAGATGTAATGTTTTTAAGAATCCAAAATGGCTGGCCGGCTTAACATCATGGCATCTTCTTAACACTGAGGCACGAAGGGTTATAGGCACATATAATTTATCTCCCTTCCAGGCTAGGCCCTCCCTGTCAGTCAATACACTTGGGTGTTCAGCTAGCCAAGGGTCTGTTGCTAATGCTTTCCTTAAGTTATCGTGCCATGGGTTTAAGAGATTTCCCTCTACTCCCCTGCCCACTTGTTGACATGGGGTTATCATGGCTTGTATTACATCTTCCCTTTTACTGTTATATTGGGGAAGGCGAGATAAGGCATCGGCCATGAAGTTCTTACCAGCTGGGACATATTTCAATTTGAACTTGAATCGTTGGAAATATTGAGCCCATCGCACCTGTTTCGGGGACAGTTTTCTGGGTGTTTGGAGGGCTTCCAGGTTTTTGTGGTCCGTCCACACCTCAAATGGTTGCCGTGCACCTTCCAGCAGGTGCCGCCATGTGAGCAGGGCCCAACGGACCACAAAAGCCTCTTTTTCCCAAATCGCCCAACCACGCTCTGTGGGCGTAAGCTTCCGGGATGTATAAGCACAAGGTTGAAGTTTACCCTGCCTATTCTTCTGCAGCAAAATAGCCCCCACCGCTACATCACTTGCGTCTGCCTGTACTATAAAAGGTGACTCTTGATCAGGATGTTTCAGTTTAGGCTCACGCGCAAAGAGTGTTTTCAGGGCCTCAAATGCACGCTGACACTCCATCGTCCACTTTAAAGCTTGGTCTGGTCGTGGTTTGGTTGTTGTGGGTTTAGTGCGTAACAAATCAGTTAGGGGCAAAGCCACCTGTGCAAAGGATGGAATGAACTGTCTATAGAAATTTGCAAAACCGAGGAAACTTTGCAATTGCTTCCTGGTTTTGGGGGCTTGCCATTCTAACACCGCCTTTACTTTTTGAGGGTCCATCTCCACCCCATCACTAGAAATGCGATAACCTAGATAATCCAACCTAGTTCGGTGGAACTCGCACTTGGAGAGTTTCACGAAGAGTTTGGCATCTAGTAATTTTTTCAACACTTGTACTAACCGGGTGTGTTCCTCCATTGTCTTTGTATAAATCAATATGTCGTCTAGGTATACAAGTACCCCCCGATACAAATGCTTATGCAAGACCTCGTTTATCAATTGCATGAAGACAGCCGGGGCGCCTTGTAACCCAAATGGCATCACCTGGAACTGATAGCTCCCTAATGGAAAATTGAATGTGGCTTTCCATTCATCACCTGGTCGGATACGCACCCGGTAATACGCTTCTCTTAGATCTAGTTTAGTAAACACTCTACCCGTGGCTAATGTGGCGAGCAAGTCCTTCATTAGTGGTAATGGATATAAATGTTCCACACATACCCCATTTAGCCCACGAAAATCAACACACAAACGCAGGCCACCATCCTTCTTCTCCCTAAACAAAACGGGAGTGGCCATATGAGATCTACTAGGGCGTATAAAACCCCTGGCCAGGTTTTTATCAATATATCTACGTAACTCCTCAAGTTCCTTTGGAGTCATGGAATACATACGGGGCTTTGGCAACGTCGCCTCCGGAATCAACTCTATAGCACAGTCAGTCGGTCGATGAGGTGGTAAGACCTCGCATTCATCCTCGTTAAAGACTTGTGCCAAATCATTGTACATACTTGGGAACCCTCCAGTCTCATGTTCCTCTAGACCAGTGGTTCCCAACCTTTCTAATGCCGCGACCCCTTAATATAGTTCCTCATGTTGTGGTGACCCCCAACCATAAAATTATTTTCGTTGCCACTTCATAACTCTAATTTTGCTACTGTTATGAATTGTAATGTAAATATCTAATATGTGGGATGTATTTTCATTGTTACAAATTGAACATAATTAAAGCATAGTGATTAATCACAAAAACAATATGTAATTATATATTGTAAAATATTTATTTCTAATTACAAATAAATGAAATTTCCTTCCTTCCTTCCCATCCATCCATCCTTCCCTTTCCACCCACCCACCAATCCTTCCTTCCCTTCCCATCCTTCCTTCCTTCTCTTTCCATGCTTCTCCTTCCTTCTTTCCTTTCCATCCATCCATCCATCCTTCCCTTTTCACTCACCCACCCATCCTTTCTTCCCTTCCCATCCTTCCTTCCTTCTCTTTCCATCCTTCTCCTTCCTTCTTTCCTTCCGCCGCGGCTTCTCCCCATCCCCTCCCTCCATTCACACATACGACACACATTTCCAAGCCCTCCGCCACCGCCCCACCCCTTCCACTTTCCCCACTCCATGATCAAACCTGGGATCGCACGAGGGACGCGGAGGGAGCTCGGGCTGGCTCGGCGGCTACTTGCCTCGCAAATCTCGCCTCCACCACACACACACACGCCCCGCTGCCAGCCGCCCCCCTTTCGGGCCCTTTCAAGAGCGGAGAAGAGAAAGAGGAGGAGATCAGACTACCTGTACACTTTTTCTTCATTATCCCTAATCCAAGTTCTCTGATCCACAAATCCTAGGTTCCCTTCTCATCTCTCTTCATATAATAAACCCATTTCCTCTATTCAACATTTTATTACAACCATTTTTCTGCCCTTTGCCTTCCATCCTCTCTTTATTTCCTGCTCCTCTCAAGCTTTATTTCCTCCCCCCTCAATAAACACCCCCCTGGAAGCTTCTCAGTTCTCCCCCACCAGCATTCATCCTCCTACCGATTCAATCCACCTTTCTTTCCTTCTCCTACCCTCGGGATTCCTTCGTTTACCTGCTCCATGCGAAGGAAATTTGGCTGCCTGCCTTTTAAGTGTCACCTCCGCAGGCGGCTAATTTTCTCTCACCTCTCCCTCCGCAAGTCATACCTACGATCTCCGTAGGAGCTAGGTTCCCTCCCCCCGCTGCCTAAATTACTGTACTTCGGCCAGGCTCATTTCCACGGATGAAAGGCATTTTAAAACCATCACTCTCGCAACCGCTATGTCCCTTGCAGCGAGGAAAACTCGACTGCTGCTGCCTCCTCAGAGAGAGAACGGGGGAGGGACGGTGCCATCGTCTGCCTTCAGCTTTGCCAAAGCCAGCTGCTTTGGCTTTGCGCTCCCGCCCCCCTCTCTCTTCGGCCTCGCTGCTCCTCACTCTCACGCAAGGAGGAGGAGGAGGAGGCAGCGGCGGTGGCGGCTTCGCGTGTGCGAGCACAGCCCCGGCTCCCTTTCTTGGTGCTCTCCGTGTCTCAGTAGGCGAAGAGGTCGCAGTAATAGCGCTGCTCCGTTTCACTCAGCATTAAACCCTCCATCTTACACTGGCCCTGCCCTGCCCTGGGGATCGATCCTACAATGGGGTGGAGTGAAGGAGGGAGCTGGGCCTGTGCTCATATGCACGAAGCCGCCGCTGCCGCCGCCACCACCTCCTCCTCCTCACGCCAGTAGCGGCCGGGGAAGAGGGGGGAAGGAGGCCTTCTGCAAAAAAAAGGAACAAGAGCGCCGCCTCGGCTGTCGCTTGTTGATTTCAAACCTGCCCTCCCGACAAGAGTTGTGGAGGAAGGTTCCAATCCAGAGCAAGCCCGATGTCAGGGGGAGGAGGGGGCGTGGCTGCGCGTGCAAAGCGGAAAAATAAAAGCGCCCAGCACTGAGTTGGTCAAAGTCTCTTAATAAAGTTTCTGTACGTTTCTCTTCCATGCCTTTGGCCATGCCCATTTCCCCTCCCTCGGTCACTCTGGGGTAGGCGCGTGCAACTAAGGGGCGGATGGATTTAATTCTGCTGCCAGAAAAGGAGGAGGAGGATTAAAAAAAGGGCTGTCCGAGATCTCGCGCACAAGACCCTGATGCGAAGCTGAGACAAGGTTTAGCTCTTCTCTCCACTTTCTCATATGACAAAAGTGTTGGGGAAGGTCGGGGAGTGAGAGAGAAAGAGAGAGAGAGGCGGTTAACACCGTCCTCTAATGGTCTGGAGGTCTACTACAGTGTTTGGTTCCTAACACCGTGGGAGATTTCTCTTTTCCGATTGTCTTAGGTGACCCCTGGGAAATGGTCATTCGACCCCCAAAGGGGTCGCGACCCCCAGGTTGGGAACCGCTGCTCTAGAATTGTTCATCACCCTCCTTCCCTACAGACCCTATTTCTTGATCTATAGTTGGTGGTTCCGGTCCCAATGCCAACCTTAGCTTTTGGAACCCCCCCTCCCACCAGATGGTCGGTTTCCATTTGTCTAACCAAGACAATCCTAAAATGATTGGTTCAACCATATGGTCCACGACTACAAATCTAATGATCTTCCAATGGTCCCCCATTTCGAGCTTGATTTTTTCAGTAACATGGGTAGCCGGCACTCCTCCCAGCACGGAGCCATCCATTTGTTCGAATTTAATGGGCTGGCGTAATTTCAGAACCCGGACCCCCAAGTCGTCTACCACAGCGTGGCCTATTAAACACCGAGTACACCCCGAATCGATTAAGGCTCCCTGGTGAATCCGTTTCAAGGTGCTCAGGTTCTGGACGTTCACCTGAATGATAAAGGGACGTATAGGATCACGTACCATAGGATCCTCCGGATCTTCATCCTCACTATTGGCCGACATCACTGAGATTTGATTATGAACTTTAGTCTCTTTGGTTGGAGTGGGAGTGTCCGGTTGGGGCGTCTGCGTGGCTCTCCTGGACCGTTCAGGTGTTGGACGAGGTCGATCCGTGCTTCCACCAAATGACTGTTTCGCAGCTGGGGGCCTTGGCAACAGCAACTGACACTCTGCCGCTCTGTGTCCCACCTGATTGCACCTAAAACATCGGAACGGGGGCCTCTGGGCTGGTGTATCCGGAGCCGGCACACTGGGCCTCCCCACCCTGGGGCCCGGCGATGGTACCATAAGTCTTCGTTGCTGACGCCATCCACTATCACCTTGAGACCTAAATTCCCTTAGGCCTACATCCAGCTCCACCACTGCTTGAAACCAGTCATTCAAACGTGGAGGCAATCCCCGGTAAATACACGCTTGCCTCAGCTCCTTGTCCAACCCCAACCGAAATTGCTGAACCAGCATTCTTTCAGGCCATGTTCGTAGGCGATCCGCTAGCTTACGAAAGTCTCGTACGTAGTCCCGTGCCGACCGGCCTCTCTGCCTCAATGCCAATAGTTCCCCCTCCACTACCTCTGCTCTGGATACATCCTCAAACCGCACTCTCAGCGCCTCGAGAAACAGTCCCAGGTTAGCTAGTTCCCTAGCATGCTCACTGTGGAGGTCAGCAACCCAATCAGCAGCCTCCCCCATCAGTACAGTTGTGACCGCTACCACCATCGCCCACTGAGAGGGGTAAATGCGGCCATACATGTCCATGGGGCTGATTATTTGGCTAATGAACAAGGCCACTCGATCAGCACTGCCATCAAACGTGGCTTGTAAAGGGGGTGGGCCCCACATCGCTTGTTGAGGCCACATGCCCATCGGCCATGGTGGCAACTGGCCTGTCACTCCAGCAGCATCTCGACCACCTTGACGAGGGCCCTGGTAGCTCCTGTCACTTCTGTGACCTACTCCAGGCACTTCAGAAGCTTTGCGCTGAGCGTGCGACTCATCCTGTAGTCCAGTAGAGGATGCCTTCTCCTTCCCTTTAAACCGTTCAGAACCAACAGGCACATCAAATCTCGGACTGGCAAGACGGAAGCATGTAGCTGAGCTAGACCCAGTGGGGCCCCCGTGCCGCTTGGTTAAGGGGTCCAACCCTGACACCCAAGGTTGCCAAGAGGGTGCGTCTCTAAAGCTACCCTCCCTGAAACGGTCCCGTAAGATATCCAGGGTACTGGCCCCAGGGTCTGTGGAGTAGCTCCACTCACCTTCCTCATCTCCAGTCCACCTTCGCTCCCTCCATCCCTGAAATTGGGCTCCAAGGGGTGGTGTTGGGTCTACCTTGCCTGTTAATGCAGAACTATGCCACCACTCGCCAGTAGATGGCAGACCAGTTCCAGTATCAGGCAGCTCCTGGGCCTCCAAAGTAAAATCCTCCCTCTTCTTCTGCTGCTTTGGACGCACGACCATCTGGGTTTCATCATCAGGTTGTGGGTGCTCCTGCCCCTCCCCCTGCAGCTCTGCAGGGATAGGCGTCGCCTCTAGGACATCCACAGCTTTTCCCTCAGCCATGCCACTCAGAAAAGGAAGATGGAGAGCTGACTTTCTGTCGGACTGGCTAGTCAAACCTGTGCGTTAATGACTTCAAGACACTTTCAAAAGTAAGGACTTCAGCTTTTAATCACGCTACAGATAAGAACTCAGACCATGCCGACCCCATTCAGGTCAAAGTCAGCTCTGAGATCATCCTCCTCTCAGTGCTATTTATGCAAATCCTCACCATTCCCTCCCCCCAAACCACCATCCGGTGCTGTGAAGCCCTCCCCTCTCAGCTGGACATGGCTTAGATTGCCTCTTCCGGTTGCAGCGTTTCTCTGTGCTTGGCTTTCTCGGCGTCTCATGTAACAGGACGTTAATCACCGGCGTCAGGCATTGAACTGCTGATAAGAGTTTGTTGTGTTGGCAACCATCAATCCCCCGGTCCAGTGTCTCTCCCTCCCACCAAGGTGCATATGTCGGCCTTGGCACGACAGGCGGCTCCCCTCTACCAGGAGTCCACCTGCAGGGGATAAAGCAAACGGGTTAGCCACATTCGAATAATCCTGATTGGGACCTGGTTTGTGTGGATATTTTCGATGAAATTGCCTTAATAATCGTTCAGCTTGTATGTCATGCGCAGCCACCCAGGTAGCCTCCATAATCGGATATCCTTTCCAATACACCAGATACTGGAGGTTGCCTCGAAATAGTCTGGAGTCAAGGACTTCAGCTACTTCGTAATGGTCCCTATATATGGGACCAGGGGTTGTTGGTAGGTCTCGAGTTACTCCTACAGGTTTAAGGAGACTAACGTGAAAAACGGGATGCACCTTCCCTAATAAGGGTGGTAATTTCAATGCTACCGTTACAGGGTTAATCACCTGAGTGATTGGTAATGGGCCGAGATACTTAGGACCTAGTTTTTTACTAGGTATTCGAAGTTTTAGATATTTAGTTGATAAATACACCCTATCCCCGATCTGGAATGGTTTATGATCCCTTCGGCATTTATCCGCATACATTTTGTATTCCTCGGCCGCTTGTCTTAAAGCTACTTTCACTTGTGCCCACCCTTCTCGAATCTTGTCAGCCCATTCCTTTGGGGTTTTGGAGCATTGGGGGTTCATAGCTAACTCTGGAATGGCGGGGAATTCCATTCCATATACTACCTGGAAAGGCGTGAGACCAGTACTACGATGTACAGCATTATTATACGCTACCTCAACAAAAGTTATCAAGCTAGACCAGTCTGTTTGCTGGTACGACACATAACATCTTAAGTAGCGTTCTATCATAGCATTAGCTCTCTCTGCAGCTCCATTAGTGCTAGGATGGAATGCTGAGCTCAATCCCTGCGAGGAGCCTATTAGTTGTACAAATTCTCGCCAAAACTTGGCAGTGAATTGTACTCCTCTATCCGAGATTATTCGTCGTGGTACTCCGTGTAACCGATATATATGTTGTAAAAACATTTTTTGCCAACCGTTTGGCTGAGGGTATACCAATACATGGGATGAAATGTGCTTGTTTTGAGAATAAATCTATCACTGTCCATATTACGGTATGCCCATTGCTGTCTGGGAGGTCGACTATAAAGTCCATCCCAATCTCCTCCCATGGCCTACTGGGATCAGCTACCGGTTGCAACAATCCTAACGGCCTACGAGGCTGCGGTTTGTTCACTGTACAAACAGGACAACTCTGTACATAGGCCTCAACCTCTGTCCTCATCCGTGGCCACCAAAACTGCCGTCTGGTAAGATGTAATGTTTTTAAGAATCCAAAATGGCTGGCCGGCTTAACATCATGGCATCTTCTTAACACTGAGGCACGAAGGGTTATAGGCACATATAATTTATCTCCCTTCCAGGCTAGGCCCTCCCTGTCAGTCAATACACTTGGGTGTTCAGCTAGCCAAGGGTCTGTTGCTAATGCTTTCCTTAAGTTATCGTGCCATGGGTTTAAGAGATTTCCCTCTACTCCCCTGCCCACTTGTTGACATGGGGTTATCATGGCTTGTATTACATCTTCCCTTTTACTGTTATATTGGGGAAGGCGAGATAAGGCATCGGCCATGAAGTTCTTACCAGCTGGGACATATTTCAATTTGAACTTGAATCGTTGGAAATATTGAGCCCATCGCACCTGTTTCGGGGACAGTTTTCTGGGTGTTTGGAGGGCTTCCAGGTTTTTGTGGTCCGTCCACACCTCAAATGGTTGCCGTGCACCTTCCAGCAGGTGCCGCCATGTGAGCAGGGCCCAACGGACCACAAAAGCCTCTTTTTCCCAAATCGCCCAACCACGCTCTGTGGGCGTAAGCTTCCGGGATGTATAAGCACAAGGTTGAAGTTTACCCTGCCTATTCTTCTGCAGCAAAATAGCCCCCACCGCTACATCACTTGCGTCTGCCTGTACTATAAAAGGTGACTCTTGATCAGGATGTTTCAGTTTAGGCTCACGCGCAAAGAGTGTTTTCAGGGCCTCAAATGCACGCTGACACTCCATCGTCCACTTTAAAGCTTGGTCTGGTCGTGGTTTGGTTGTTGTGGGTTTAGTGCGTAACAAATCAGTTAGGGGCAAAGCCACCTGTGCAAAGGATGGAATGAACTGTCTATAGAAATTTGCAAAACCGAGGAAACTTTGCAATTGCTTCCTGGTTTTGGGGGCTTGCCATTCTAACACCGCCTTTACTTTTTGAGGGTCCATCTCCACCCCATCACTAGAAATGCGATAACCTAGATAATCCAACCTAGTTCGGTGGAACTCGCACTTGGAGAGTTTCACGAAGAGTTTGGCATCTAGTAATTTTTTCAACACTTGTACTAACCGGGTGTGTTCCTCCATTGTCTTTGTATAAATCAATATGTCGTCTAGGTATACAAGTACCCCCCGATACAAATGCTTATGCAAGACCTCGTTTATCAATTGCATGAAGACAGCCGGGGCGCCTTGTAACCCAAATGGCATCACCTGGAACTGATAGCTCCCTAATGGAAAATTGAATGTGGCTTTCCATTCATCACCTGGTCGGATACGCACCCGGTAATACGCTTCTCTTAGATCTAGTTTAGTAAACACTCTACCCGTGGCTAATGTGGCGAGCAAGTCCTTCATTAGTGGTAATGGATATAAATGTTCCACACATACCCCATTTAGCCCACGAAAATCAACACACAAACGCAGGCCACCATCCTTCTTCTCCCTAAACAAAACGGGAGTGGCCATATGAGATCTACTAGGGCGTATAAAACCCCTGGCCAGGTTTTTATCAATATATCTACGTAACTCCTCAAGTTCCTTTGGAGTCATGGAATACATACGGGGCTTTGGCAACGTCGCCTCCGGAATCAACTCTATAGCACAGTCAGTCGGTCGATGAGGTGGTAAGACCTCGCATTCATCCTCGTTAAAGACTTGTGCCAAATCATTGTACATACTTGGGAACCCTCCAGTCTCATGTTCCTCTAGACCAGTGGTTCCCAACCTTTCTAATGCCGCGACCCCTTAATATAGTTCCTCATGTTGTGGTGACCCCCAACCATAAAATTATTTTCGTTGCCACTTCATAACTCTAATTTTGCTACTGTTATGAATTGTAATGTAAATATCTAATATGTGGGATGTATTTTCATTGTTACAAATTGAACATAATTAAAGCATAGTGATTAATCACAAAAACAATATGTAATTATATATTGTAAAATATTTATTTCTAATTACAAATAAATGAAATTTCCTTCCTTCCTTCCCATCCATCCATCCTTCCCTTTCCACCCACCCACCAATCCTTCCTTCCCTTCCCATCCTTCCTTCCTTCTCTTTCCATGCTTCTCCTTCCTTCTTTCCTTTCCATCCATCCATCCATCCTTCCCTTTTCACTCACCCACCCATCCTTTCTTCCCTTCCCATCCTTCCTTCCTTCTCTTTCCATCCTTCTCCTTCCTTCTTTCCTTCCGCCGCGGCTTCTCCCCATCCCCTCCCTCCATTCACACATACGACACACATTTCCAAGCCCTCCGCCACCGCCCCACCCCTTCCACTTTCCCCACTCCATGATCAAACCTGGGATCGCACGAGGGACGCGGAGGGAGCTCGGGCTGGCTCGGCGGCTACTTGCCTCGCAAATCTCGCCTCCACCACACACACACACGCCCCGCTGCCAGCCGCCCCCCTTTCGGGCCCTTTCAAGAGCGGAGAAGAGAAAGAGGAGGAGATCAGACTACCTGTACACTTTTTCTTCATTATCCCTAATCCAAGTTCTCTGATCCACAAATCCTAGGTTCCCTTCTCATCTCTCTTCATATAATAAACCCATTTCCTCTATTCAACATTTTATTACAACCATTTTTCTGCCCTTTGCCTTCCATCCTCTCTTTATTTCCTGCTCCTCTCAAGCTTTATTTCCTCCCCCCTCAATAAACACCCCCCTGGAAGCTTCTCAGTTCTCCCCCACCAGCATTCATCCTCCTACCGATTCAATCCACCTTTCTTTCCTTCTCCTACCCTCGGGATTCCTTCGTTTACCTGCTCCATGCGAAGGAAATTTGGCTGCCTGCCTTTTAAGTGTCACCTCCGCAGGCGGCTAATTTTCTCTCACCTCTCCCTCCGCAAGTCATACCTACGATCTCCGTAGGAGCTAGGTTCCCTCCCCCCGCTGCCTAAATTACTGTACTTCGGCCAGGCTCATTTCCACGGATGAAAGGCATTTTAAAACCATCACTCTCGCAACCGCTATGTCCCTTGCAGCGAGGAAAACTCGACTGCTGCTGCCTCCTCAGAGAGAGAACGGGGGAGGGACGGTGCCATCGTCTGCCTTCAGCTTTGCCAAAGCCAGCTGCTTTGGCTTTGCGCTCCCGCCCCCCTCTCTCTTCGGCCTCGCTGCTCCTCACTCTCACGCAAGGAGGAGGAGGAGGAGGCAGCGGCGGTGGCGGCTTCGCGTGTGCGAGCACAGCCCCGGCTCCCTTTCTTGGTGCTCTCCGTGTCTCAGTAGGCGAAGAGGTCGCAGTAATAGCGCTGCTCCGTTTCACTCAGCATTAAACCCTCCATCTTACACTGGCCCTGCCCTGCCCTGGGGATCGATCCTACAATGGGGTGGAGTGAAGGAGGGAGCTGGGCCTGTGCTCATATGCACGAAGCCGCCGCTGCCGCCGCCACCACCTCCTCCTCCTCACGCCAGTAGCGGCCGGGGAAGAGGGGGGAAGGAGGCCTTCTGCAAAAAAAAAGGAACAAGAGCGCCGCCTCGGCTGTCGCTTGTTGATTTCAAACCTGCCCTCCCGACAAGAGTTGTGGAGGAAGGTTCCAATCCAGAGCAAGCCCGATGTCAGGGGGAGGAGGGGGCGTGGCTGCGCGTGCAAAGCGGAAAAATAAAAGCGCCCAGCACTGAGTTGGTCAAAGTCTCTTAATAAAGTTTCTGTACGTTTCTCTTCCATGCCTTTGGCCATGCCCATTTCCCCTCCCTCGGTCACTCTGGGGTAGGCGCGTGCAACTAAGGGGCGGATGGATTTAATTCTGCTGCCAGAAAAGGAGGAGGAGGATTAAAAAAAGGGCTGTCCGAGATCTCGCGCACAAGACCCTGATGCGAAGCTGAGACAAGGTTTAGCTCTTCTCTCCACTTTCTCATATGACAAAAGTGTTGGGGAAGGTCGGGGAGTGAGAGAGAAAGAGAGAGAGAGGCGGTTAACACCGTCCTCTAATGGTCTGGAGGTCTACTACAGTGTTTGGTTCCTAACACCGTGGGAGATTTCTCTTTTCCGATTGTCTTAGGTGACCCCTGGGAAATGGTCATTCGACCCCCAAAGGGGTCGCGACCCCCAGGTTGGGAACCGCTGCTCTAGAATTGTTCATCACCCTCCTTCCCTACAGACCCTATTTCTTGATCTATAGTTGGTGGTTCCGGTCCCAATGCCAACCTTAGCTTTTGGAACCCCCCCTCCCACCAGATGGTCGGTTTCCATTTGTCTAACCAAGACAATCCTAAAATGATTGGTTCAACCATATGGTCCACGACTACAAATCTAATGATCTTCCAATGGTCCCCCATTTCGAGCTTGATTTTTTCAGTAACATGGGTAGCCGGCACTCCTCCCAGCACGGAGCCATCCATTTGTTCGAATTTAATGGGCTGGCGTAATTTCAGAACCCGGACCCCCAAGTCGTCTACCACAGCGTGGCCTATTAAACACCGAGTACACCCCGAATCGATTAAGGCTCCCTGGTGAATCCGTTTCAAGGTGCTCAGGTTCTGGACGTTCACCTGAATGATAAAGGGACGTATAGGATCACGTACCATAGGATCCTCCGGATCTTCATCCTCACTATTGGCCGACATCACTGAGATTTGATTATGAACTTTAGTCTCTTTGGTTGGAGTGGGAGTGTCCGGTTGGGGCGTCTGCGTGGCTCTCCTGGACCGTTCAGGTGTTGGACGAGGTCGATCCGTGCTTCCACCAAATGACTGTTTCGCAGCTGGGGGCCTTGGCAACAGCAACTGACACTCTGCCGCTCTGTGTCCCACCTGATTGCACCTAAAACATCGGAACGGGGGCCTCTGGGCTGGTGTATCCGGAGCCGGCACACTGGGCCTCCCCACCCTGGGGCCCGGCGATGGTACCATAAGTCTTCGTTGCTGACGCCATCCACTATCACCTTGAGACCTAAATTCCCTTAGGCCTACATCCAGCTCCACCACTGCTTGAAACCAGTCATTCAAACGTGGAGGCAATCCCCGGTAAATACACGCTTGCCTCAGCTCCTTGTCCAACCCCAACCGAAATTGCTGAACCAGCATTCTTTCAGGCCATGTTCGTAGGCGATCCGCTAGCTTACGAAAGTCTCGTACGTAGTCCCGTGCCGACCGGCCTCTCTGCCTCAATGCCAATAGTTCCCCCTCCACTACCTCTGCTCTGGATACATCCTCAAACCGCACTCTCAGCGCCTCGAGAAACAGTCCCAGGTTAGCTAGTTCCCTAGCATGCTCACTGTGGAGGTCAGCAACCCAATCAGCAGCCTCCCCCATCAGTACAGTTGTGACCGCTACCACCATCGCCCACTGAGAGGGGTAAATGCGGCCATACATGTCCATGGGGCTGATTATTTGGCTAATGAACAAGGCCACTCGATCAGCACTGCCATCAAACGTGGCTTGTAAAGGGGGTGGGCCCCACATCGCTTGTTGAGGCCACATGCCCATCGGCCATGGTGGCAACTGGCCTGTCACTCCAGCAGCATCTCGACCACCTCGACGAGGGCCCTGGTAGCTCCTGTCACTTCTGTGACCTACTCCAGGCACTTCAGAAGCTTTGCGCTGAGCGTGCGACTCATCCTGTAGTCCAGTAGAGGATGCCTTCTCCTTCCCTTTAAACCGTTCAGAACCAACAGGCACATCAAATCTCGGACTGGCAAGACGGAAGCATGTAGCTGAGCTAGACCCAGTGGGGCCCCCGTGCCGCTTGGTTAAGGGGTCCAACCCTGACACCCAAGGTTGCCAAGAGGGTGCGTCTCTAAAGCTACCCTCCCTGAAACGGTCCCGTAAGATATCCAGGGTACTGGCCCCAGGGTCTGTGGAGTAGCTCCACTCACCTTCCTCATCTCCAGTCCACCTTCGCTCCCTCCATCCCTGAAATTGGGCTCCAAGGGGTGGTGTTGGGTCTACCTTGCCTGTTAATGCAGAACTATGCCACCACTCGCCAGTAGATGGCAGACCAGTTCCAGTATCAGGCAGCTCCTGGGCCTCCAAAGTAAAATCCTCCCTCTTCTTCTGCTGCTTTGGACGCACGACCATCTGGGTTTCATCATCAGGTTGTGGGTGCTCCTGCCCCTCCCCCTGCAGCTCTGCAGGGATAGGCGTCGCCTCTAGGACATCCACAGCTTTTCCCTCAGCCATGCCACTCAGAAAAGGAAGATGGAGAGCTGACTTTCTGTCGGACTGGCTAGTCAAACCTGTGCGTTAATGACTTCAAGACACTTTCAAAAGTAAGGACTTCAGCTTTTAATCACGCTACAGATAAGAACTCAGACCATGCCGACCCCATTCAGGTCAAAGTCAGCTCTGAGATCATCCTCCTCTCAGTGCTATTTATGCAAATCCTCACCATTCCCTCCCCCCAAACCACCATCCGGTGCTGTGAAGCCCTCCCCTCTCAGCTGGACATGGCTTAGATTGCCTCTTCCGGTTGCAGCGTTTCTCTGTGCTTGGCTTTCTCGGCGTCTCATGTAACAGGACGTTAATCACCGGCGTCAGGCATTGAACTGCTGATAAGAGTTTGTTGTGTTGGCAACCATCAATCCCCCGGTCCAGTGTCTCTCCCTCCCACCAAGGTGCATATGTCGGCCTTGGCACGACAGGCGGCTCCCCTCTACCAGGAGTCCACCTGCAGGGGATAAAGCAAACGGGTTAGCCACATTCGAATAATCCTGATTGGGACCTGGTTTGTGTGGATATTTTCGATGAAATTGCCTTAATAATCGTTCAGCTTGTATGTCATGCGCAGCCACCCAGGTAGCCTCCGTAATCGGATATCCTTTCCAATACACCAGATACTGGAGGTTGCCTCGAAATAGTCTGGAGTCAAGGACTTCAGCTACTTCGTAATGGTCCCTATATATGGGACCAGGGGTTGTTGGTAGGTCTCGAGTTACTCCTACAGGTTTAAGGAGACTAACGTGAAAAACGGGATGCACCTTCCCTAATAAGGGTGGTAATTTCAATGCTACCGTTACAGGGTTAATCACCTGAGTGATTGGTAATGGGCCGAGATACTTAGGACCTAGTTTTTTACTAGGTATTCGAAGTTTTAGATATTTAGTTGATAAATACACCCTATCCCCGATCTGGAATGGTTTATGATCCCTTCGGCATTTATCCGCATACATTTTGTATTCCTCGGCCGCTTGTCTTAAAGCTACTTTCACTTGTGCCCACCCTTCTCGAATCTTGTCAGCCCATTCCTTTGGGGTTTTGGAGCATTGGGGGTTCATAGCTAACTCTGGAATGGCGGGGAATTCCATTCCATATACTACCTGGAAAGGCGTGAGACCAGTACTACGATGTACAGCATTATTATACGCTACCTCAACAAAAGTTATCAAGCTAGACCAGTCTGTTTGCTGGTACGACACATAACATCTTAAGTAGCGTTCTATCATAGCATTAGCTCTCTCTGCAGCTCCATTAGTGCTAGGATGGAATGCTGAGCTCAATCCCTGCGAGGAGCCTATTAGTTGTACAAATTCTCGCCAAAACTTGGCAGTGAATTGTACTCCTCTATCCGAGATTATTCGTCGTGGTACTCCGTGTAACCGATATATATGTTGTAAAAACATTTTTTGCCAACCGTTTGGCTGAGGGTATACCAATACATGGGATGAAATGTGCTTGTTTTGAGAATAAATCTATCACTGTCCATATTACGGTATGCCCATTGCTGTCTGGGAGGTCGACTATAAAGTCCATCCCAATCTCCTCCCATGGCCTACTGGGATCAGCTACCGGTTGCAACAATCCTAACGGCCTACGAGGCTGCGGTTTGTTCACTGTACAAACAGGACAACTCTGTACATAGGCCTCAACCTCTGTCCTCATCCGTGGCCACCAAAACTGCCGTCTGGTAAGATGTAATGTTTTTAAGAATCCAAAATGGCCGGCCGGCTTAACATCATGGCATCTTCTTAACACTGAGGCACGAAGGGTTATAGGCACATATAATTTATCTCCCTTCCAGGCTAGGCCCTCCCTGTCAGTCAATACACTTGGGTGTTCAGCTAGCCAAGGGTCTGTTGCTAATGCTTTCCTTAAGTTATCGTGCCATGGGTTTAAGAGATTTCCCTCTACTCCCCTGCCCACTTGTTGACATGGGGTTATCATGGCTTGTATTACATCTTCCCTTTTACTGTTATATTGGGGAAGGCGAGATAAGGCATCGGCCATGAAGTTCTTACCAGCTGGGACATATTTCAATTTGAACTTGAATCGTTGGAAATATTGAGCCCATCGCACCTGTTTCGGGGACAGTTTTCTGGGTGTTTGGAGGGCTTCCAGGTTTTTGTGGTCCGTCCACACCTCAAATGGTTGCCGTGCACCTTCCAGCAGGTGCCGCCATGTGAGCAGGGCCCAACGGACCACAAAAGCCTCTTTTTCCCAAATCGCCCAACCACGCTCTGTGGGCGTAAGCTTCCGGGATGTATAAGCACAAGGTTGAAGTTTACCCTGCCTATTCTTCTGCAGCAAAATAGCCCCCACCGCTACATCACTTGCGTCTGCCTGTACTATAAAAGGTGACTCTTGATCAGGATGTTTCAGTTTAGGCTCACGCGCAAAGAGTGTTTTCAGGGCCTCAAATGCACGCTGACACTCCATCGTCCACTTTAAAGCTTGGTCTGGTCGTGGTTTGGTTGTTGTGGGTTTAGTGCGTAACAAATCAGTTAGGGGCAAAGCCACCTGTGCAAAGGATGGAATGAACTGTCTATAGAAATTTGCAAAACCGAGGAAACTTTGCAATTGCTTCCTGGTTTTGGGGGCTTGCCATTCTAACACCGCCTTTACTTTTTGAGGGTCCATCTCCACCCCATCACTAGAAATGCGATAACCTAGATAATCCAACCTAGTTCGGTGGAACTCGCACTTGGAGAGTTTCACGAAGAGTTTGGCATCTAGTAATTTTTTCAACACTTGTACTAACCGGGTGTGTTCCTCCATTGTCTTTGTATAAATCAATATGTCGTCTAGGTATACAAGTACCCCCCGATACAAATGCTTATGCAAGACCTCGTTTATCAATTGCATGAAGACAGCCGGGGCGCCTTGTAACCCAAATGGCATCACCTGGAACTGATAGCTCCCTAATGGAAAATTGAATGTGGCTTTCCATTCATCACCTGGTCGGATACGCACCCGGTAATACGCTTCTCTTAGATCTAGTTTAGTAAACACTCTACCCGTGGCTAATGTGGCGAGCAAGTCCTTCATTAGTGGTAATGGATATAAATGTTCCACACATACCCCATTTAGCCCACGAAAATCAACACACAAACGCAGGCCACCATCCTTCTTCTCCCTAAACAAAACGGGAGCGGCCATATGAGATCTACTAGGGCGTATAAAACCCCTGGCCAGGTTTTTATCAATATATCTACGTAACTCCTCAAGTTCCTTTGGAGTCATGGAATACATACGGGGCTTTGGCAACGTCGCCTCCGGAATCAACTCTATAGCACAGTCAGTCGGTCGATGAGGTGGTAAGACCTCGCATTCATCCTTGTTAAAGACTTGTGCCAAATCATTGTACATACTTGGGAACCCTCCAGTCTCATGTTCCTCTAGACCAGTGGTTCCCAACCTTTCTAATGCCGCGACCCCTTAATATAGTTCCTCATGTTGTGGTGACCCCCAACCATAAAATTATTTTCGTTGCCACTTCATAACTCTAATTTTGCTACTGTTATGAATTGTAATGTAAATATCTAATATGTGGGATGTATTTTCATTGTTACAAATTGAACATAATTAAAGCATAGTGATTAATCACAAAAACAATATGTAATTATATATTGTAAAATATTTATTTCTAATTACAAATAAATGAAATTTCCTTCCTTCCTTCCCATCCATCCATCCTTCCCTTTCCACCCACCCACCAATCCTTCCTTCCCTTCCCATCCTTCCTTCCTTCTCTTTCCATGCTTCTCCTTCCTTCTTTCCTTTCCATCCATCCATCCATCCTTCCCTTTTCACTCACCCACCCATCCTTTCTTCCCTTCCCATCCTTCCTTCCTTCTCTTTCCATCCTTCTCCTTCCTTCTTTCCTTCCGCCGCGGCTTCTCCCCATCCCCTCCCTCCATTCACACATACGACACACATTTCCAAGCCCTCCGCCACCGCCCCACCCCTTCCACTTTCCCCACTCCATGATCAAACCTGGGATCGCACGAGGGACGCGGAGGGAGCTCGGGCTGGCTCGGCGGCTACTTGCCTCGCAAATCTCGCCTCCACCACACACACACACGCCCCGCTGCCAGCCGCCCCCCTTTCGGGCCCTTTCAAGAGCGGAGAAGAGAAAGAGGAGGAGATCAGACTACCTGTACACTTTTTCTTCATTATCCCTAATCCAAGTTCTCTGATCCACAAATCCTAGGTTCCCTTCTCATCTCTCTTCATATAATAAACCCATTTCCTCTATTCAACATTTTATTACAACCATTTTTCTGCCCTTTGCCTTCCATCCTCTCTTTATTTCCTGCTCCTCTCAAGCTTTATTTCCTCCCCCCTCAATAAACACCCCCCTGGAAGCTTCTCAGTTCTCCCCCACCAGCATTCATCCTCCTACCGATTCAATCCACCTTTCTTTCCTTCTCCTACCCTCGGGATTCCTTCGTTTACCTGCTCCATGCGAAGGAAATTTGGCTGCCTGCCTTTTAAGTGTCACCTCCGCAGGCGGCTAATTTTCTCTCACCTCTCCCTCCGCAAGTCATACCTACGATCTCCGTAGGAGCTAGGTTCCCTCCCCCCGCTGCCTAAATTACTGTACTTCGGCCAGGCTCATTTCCACGGATGAAAGGCATTTTAAAACCATCACTCTCGCAACCGCTATGTCCCTTGCAGCGAGGAAAACTCGACTGCTGCTGCCTCCTCAGAGAGAGAACGGGGGAGGGACGGTGCCATCGTCTGCCTTCAGCTTTGCCAAAGCCAGCTGCTTTGGCTTTGCGCTCCCGCCCCCCTCTCTCTTCGGCCTCGCTGCTCCTCACTCTCACGCAAGGAGGAGGAGGAGGAGGCAGCGGCGGTGGCGGCTTCGCGTGTGCGAGCACAGCCCCGGCTCCCTTTCTTGGTGCTCTCCGTGTCTCAGTAGGCGAAGAGGTCGCAGTAATAGCGCTGCTCCGTTTCACTCAGCATTAAACCCTCCATCTTACACTGGCCCTGCCCTGCCCTGGGGATCGATCCTACAATGGGGTGGAGTGAAGGAGGGAGCTGGGCCTGTGCTCATATGCACGAAGCCGCTGCTGCCGCCGCCACCACCTCCTCCTCCTCACGCCAGTAGCAGCCGGGGAAGAGGGGGGAAGGAGGCCTTCTGCAAAAAAAAAGGAACAAGAGCGCCGCCTCGGCTGTCGCTTGTTGATTTCAAACCTGCCCTCCCGACAAGAGTTGTGGAGGAAGGTTCCAATCCAGAGCAAGCCCGATGTCAGGGGGAGGAGGGGGCGTGGCTGCGCGTGCAAAGCGGAAAAATAAAAGCGCCCAGCACTGAGTTGGTCAAAGTCTCTTAATAAAGTTTCTGTACGTTTCTCTTCCATGCCTTTGGCCATGCCCATTTCCCCTCCCTCGGTCACTCTGGGGTAGGCGCGTGCAACTAAGGGGCGGATGGATTTAATTCTGCTGCCAGAAAAGGAGGAGGAGGATTAAAAAAAGGGCTGTCCGAGATCTCGCGCACAAGACCCTGATGCGAAGCTGAGACAAGGTTTAGCTCTTCTCTCCACTTTCTCATATGACAAAAGTGTTGGGGAAGGTCGGGGAGTGAGAGAGAAAGAGAGAGAGAGGCGGTTAACACCGTCCTCTAATGGTCTGGAGGTCTACTACAGTGTTTGGTTCCTAACACCGTGGGAGATTTCTCTTTTCCGATTGTCTTAGGTGACCCCTGGGAAATGGTCATTCGACCCCCAAAGGGGTCGCGACCCCCAGGTTGGGAACCGCTGCTCTAGAATTGTTCATCACCCTCCTTCCCTACAGACCCTATTTCTTGATCTATAGTTGGTGGTTCCGGTCCCAATGCCAACCTTAGCTTTCGGAACCCCCCCTCCCACCAGATGGTCGGTTTCCATTTGTCTAACCAAGACAATCCTAAAATGATTGGTTCAACCATATGGTCCACGACTACAAATCTAATGATCTTCCAATGGTCCCCCATTTCGAGCTTGATTTTTTCAGTAACATGGGTAGCCGGCACTCCTCCCAGCACGGAGCCATCCATTTGTTCGAATTTAATGGGCTGGCGTAATTTCAGAACCCGGACCCCCAAGTCGTCTACCACAGCGCGGCGTATTAAACACCGAGTACACCCCGAATCGATTAAGGCTCCCTGGTGAATCCGTTTCAAGGTACTCAGGTTCTGGACGTTCACCTGAATGATAAAGGGACGTATAGGATCACGTACCATAGGATCCTCCGGATCTTCATCCTCACTATTGGCCGACATCACTGAGATTTGATTATGAACTTTAGTCTCTTTGGTTGGAGTGGGAGTGTCCGGTTGGGGCGTCTGCGTGGCTCTCCTGGACCGTTCAGGTGTTGGACGAGGTCGATCCGTGCTTCCACCAAATGACTGTTTCGCAGCTGGGGGCCTTGGCAACAGCAACTGACACTCTGCCGCTCTGTGTCCCACCTGATTGCACCTAAAACATCGGAACGGGGGCCTCTGGGCTGGTGTATCCGGAGCCGGCACATTGGGCCTCCCCACCCTGGGGCCCGGCGATGGTACCATAAGTCTTCGTTGCTGACGCCATCCACTATCACCTTGAGACCTAAATTCCCTTAGGCCTACATCCAGCTCCACCACTGCTTGAAACCAGTCATTCAAACGTGGAGGCAATCCCCGGTAAATACACGCTTGCCTCAGCTCCTTGTCCAACCCCAACCGAAATTGCTGAACCAGCATTCTTTCAGGCCATGTTCGTAGGCGACCCGCTAGCTTACGAAAGTCTCGTACATAGTCCCGTGCCGACCGGCCTCTCTGCCTCAATGCCAATAGTTCCCCCTCCACTACCTCTGCTCTGGATACATCCTCAAACCGCACTCTCAGCGCCTCGAGAAACAGTCCCAGGTTAGCTAGTTCCCTAGCATGCTCACTGTGGAGGTCAGCAACCCAATCAGCAGCCTCCCCCGTCAGTACAGTTGTGACCGCTACCACCATCGCCCACTGAGAGGGGTAAATGCGGCCATACATGTCCATGGGGCTGATTATTTGGCTAATGAACAAGGCCACTCGATCAGCACTGCCATCAAACGTGGCTTGTAAAGGGGGTGGGCCCCACATCGCTTGTTGAGGCCACATGCCCATCGGCCATGGTGGCAACTGGCCTGTCACTCCAGCAGCATCTCGACCACCTCGACGAGGGCCCTGGTAGCTCCTGTCACTTCTGTGACCTACTCCAGGCACTTCAGAAGCTTTGCGCTGAGCGTGCGACTCATCCTGTAGTCCAGTAGAGGATGCCTTCTCCTTCTCTTTAAACCGTTCAGAACCAACAGGCACATCAAATCTCGGACTGGCAAGACGGAAGCGTGTAGCTGAGCTAGACCCAGTGGGGCCCCCGTGCCGCTTGGTTAAGGGGTCCAACCCTGACACCCAAGGTTGCCAAGAGGGTGCGTCTCTAAAGCTACCCTCCCCAAAACGGTCCCGTAAGATATCCAGGGTACTGGCCCCAGGGTCTGTGGAGTAGCTCCACTCACCTTCCTCATCTCCAGTCCACCTTCGCTCCCTCCATCCCTGAAATTGGGCTCCAAGGGGTGGTGTTGGGTCTACCTTGCCTGTTAATGCAGAACTATGCCACCACTCGCCAGTAGATGGCAGACCAGTTCCAGTATCAGGCAGCTCCTGGGCCTCCAAAGTAAAATCCTCCCTCTTCTTCTGCTGCTTTGGACGCACGACCATCTGGGTTTCATCATCAGGTTGTGGGTGCTCCTGCCCCTCCCCCTGCAGCTCTGCAGGGATAGGCGTCGCCTCTAGGACATCCACAGCTTTTCCCTCAGCCATGCCACTCAGAAAAGGAAGATGGAGAGCTGACTTTCTGTCGGACTGGCTAGTCAAACCTGTGCGTTAATGACTTCAAGACACTTTCAAAAGTAAGGACTTCAGCTTTTAATCACGCTACAGATAAGAACTCAGACCATGCCGACCCCATTCAGGTCAAAGTCAGCTCTGAGATCATCCTCCTCTCAGTGCTATTTATGCAAATCCTCACCATTCCCTCCCCCCAAACCACCATCCGGTGCTGTGAAGCCCTCCCCTCTCAGCTGGACATGGCTTAGATTGCCTCTTCCGGTTGCAGCGTTTCTCTGTGCTTGGCTTTCTCGGCGTCTCATGTAACAGGACGTTAATCACCGGCGTCAGGCATTGAACTGCTGATAAGAGTTTGTTGTGTTGGCAACCATCAATCCCCCGGTCCAGTGTCTCTCCCTCCCATCAAGGTGCATATGTCGGCCTTGGCACAACACTTTGTCTGGCTTGAAGTCTGGCCATTTCCACCCTTTGCAACTGCTCTTGCCTCGCCAGCTCTAGAGCTACCTTGGCTACTTCTGCTTCAACTCGTGCTTCTGCGGCCTCACGGGCTGACTTGGAGTGAAAGGGGGAGGCTTTCTTTGATTGATGAGATGCCTCTGATCTGGGCTTCTCGTTCGGTGTGTCCTTGAGACGTGCGGAGGTGGATTTATTAGAAGCAATTGAAGGAGTTTTAGATGGTTGTGGGATACTATCGCAGTAGCACTTATCCCATTCCTTATATAGAATCCGCCGATGTTTTTTGTCAGGATTAATTAGGAGGACTAGGTCTTTTGTCGCTGCAGCAGCTTCTGCCATGCTTAAGAAGAGTTAAGGTAATTTAAAATGAAAAGGAAGAGAGAGAGAAAAAATGTTGTGAATGCAGTTCACCTTTTGGCCATTAGGGGGCGCCATTGGGGTTTGAGGATGTAGCTGTAGTTCACTCGTTGAACCCTGGGGTGCGGTGCAAGCCTTTGGGTACGTAGCTGTAGTTCAATTGATGAACAATAAAGGGTGCCTTAGGCCTTAGCTAGTAGGGCTGTGCTCACTTGAGCGTTAGGGTTGAGGTTCACTTTAGGCCTATGCTGGCAGGCTGTAACTCACTGGAGTGTTAGGAGTTGCTTTAGAGTTTCTTTGGTTTTAGGGTGTTCAGTGAGATTCAGCTGGTGGCCAGTAGAGGTCAGTAATGAGCGTGTCTGGAGTTTTGGGTTGGTTTGTCTGAGATTCAGGGTTTGAGCACCAGATGGCGCTGTTTGCTAGCTAAGTGTTGGGCCGCAGGTATTCACAGCTTGTTTCAAGGCGAAGAAGTAATAAGCAGACAAGGTTGCAAAAAAGGCAAGGCATTCAACAAGGCATTCATTTTTCTTAAGCGTAACTTTCATCTCTTTCCAAAGACACAATATATGGGCAGAATATTTGTTAAGGCGGGCTTGGGTGGTTTGCTTCAAAATCCGGGTTATATTGGTTTTCAGCTTACAGTAATACTGTTCCTCCTAAAGGGCAGAGCTGGGTCTAGCGTTGTTAAAAGCAGAAGTCCTTTGTTCTGTGATGAGCTATCTTTCCCTCCTCCCAAATAGCTTTTGCTGGCATGTATAGAACAGGAAAGAGGGGTGTGTGGCTGCAGAGGGAGTTTGGATTTTATGGCTGTGGGCCCTTCGTTGCTATAGCTATCGGCTTTGAACAGCAGAAGGGGGAGTTTTATGGCCTGTCCCTGCCCGCAAAGAAAGCTTCAATCCTGGTTTGAGATTAGAGAAAAAACAGGATCTTTGCAAATAACTTTAAACCTCTCTCAAATCTCCTGCATTATCTTGGGGCTTGCTTAAACAGATTCTTTGTCTCAATGAACAAGATATTTGAGTTCCTCCCCGGAGTGTGAGAGAGGCTGTGAACAAACAAATCTCTTTGTTACAGATTCCTGAAGAGGGGGGAAGGAGGGGGGTGGTCTCTTTGTTTCTTGCAGGAAGACAAGCCGTATTTGCAATGCAAACAGAAAGGCAGCTGCTTTCCTTTGTGCTTCCGAAATAAGATCTCTTTGTAGCAAATGCTGGAAGAGGGGTTTGGGTAGAGTTTTACAGCTCAATCTGATACTGCCGTTGTGAATATTTCAGCTTTTCCTAGGCAATTCTTTTGAGGAAACAAAGGATGATTCTTGCAAATGCAGGAAAGGTGTTTTTAAATGCAAAGAGGAGAGTCCTGTAAAGGCTTCCCAGAAAGGCAGCTATGGTTTGAGGCAGAGGAAAGTTATCTTCAAAGCCACAGCTGAGAGAGAGATTGTTCTTATCACTTTTGAAGACTCGAGAGGACCCAGAGAAACATTTAAATTCTTTTTACTTTGAAGGCAGCTGTGCCGGGGTGGAATTAATTTCTTCAGGACTGTAGGAAGTTAGCACCCACCCCTCTCCTAGGAAATGAGATATCCTAGGAGATATTAAAAGGTAGGAAATATTCTGTGGAACACATCTGGAAACATGCTTTTAAACAAACAAAAGACTCCTCTTGGAAACCCCCACCCCAGCTCACATATTCCTCTCACCTGGACTGGAAGTCTTTTGCATGATAAAACCACAATAGGATTTGCCCAAGGCCCTTTCATTCAGCCAAAGCTGGATTAGACAAAAGCCAAGAATTGCCCCAGCATGCCCCTGGGGGGTCTGAGAGCCAATGGGATACATTTCTATACAGGAAAAGGAAATCTAAGAGGTGGGACCCAACTTGCACTATAAAAACCAGGAACTCAGCATATCTCTTCCTCTTTTTTCTCTTCACCACACCTGGAACCATGTAAGCTACCTTTTCTGTACAGGGGCTCAAGCCATGTGCTCCTGTCCACCATTAAACCTTCCTTCCAAGCAACCTTCATGAATCCAGTGTCTTTTTCCCCACTTGGAACTGAACCTAAAAGGATATTTCCTTATAACAGGACAACAGCTGGGACTATTCCAACGTCTTTTTACTGTCATAGTACGAGAGCTGAACTCCATCCAGAAAGTTAACTCAGCAAACGGGTTATCACAAATTAGTTTATTACAGGTATCTCCAATCATAACTTACGATTACATACAGGAATTCTTCTGTAGTCTAATCTTTTCCCATTGTTTGCAGGTAAAAAGACGTTGCTTTTTCCCCATGTTACATGTTGACTTGCTTGCTTAAGAACAAAGACTGAATGAAATGATTTCTCCCAATTACTCCTCCTCCCAGATCAGAACCAATAAGAATACATAGAAGTGGTCACATGCATAACTACAATACCCAGAGTGCCATGTAAACTACAATTCCCTTAATGCAAAGTGTTAAAGAGGCATATCCTAAATTAAGCTAACTATCCTGTCATCTGTGACAGCACAGCTCCCCTTCCATTACTGTTTTTTCCCCACATTTATTCCTTGAACAAGTTTTTTTTTATGGGAGACAACAGAACATATACTGGCAACTTGTAAATCCGATAGCATCTTTTCACAGCAGTGTTTCTCAACCTTGGCAATTTTAAGATGGGTGAACTTCAACTCCCAGAATTCCCCAGTCATCCATGCTGGCTGGGGAATTCTGGGAGTTGAAGTCCACCCATCTTAAAAGTTGCCAAGGTTGAGAAACCTGCTTCAGAAACTGTCAAAGGAAAAATTAAAGGCCATCACATACAGAAAAAAAGTTTTTGAAGGAGCACATAGAATAAATAATCCAAGTGCATTTAACACCTACGGTAAATATTCTTCCTCAGAGGCCACTGATGCAATTTATTTTTCAAAAGTTAACACAAAATTCAGTCTTTCAAGCCATCTCCATGGGAAAGACTTTCTTGAAAGAATAGTGGAAGGTAACCTGATTTAAATGATGAACAAACGACTTTGTGAACCTGACAGGCAGATAATCCTCAATTTAAGAATACCCCCAAAAAGGAAGGAAGAAAAGGAAGATAAAATGATTGTAAGGATAGACCGGGTGTCGACAACCTGCAGCTCTGGAGCCACATGCGGCTCTTTCGCCCCTCTGCTCCGGCTCCCTGTTGGGTGATCCCACCACTGGCTGGCCCCGCCCCACCCCCTCCCCCTCCCAGTCACTTCTCGCCTGGCCTGAGAAGGTAAGGGCGACGGTGGGGGATGGAGACTTGCTCCATATTCCAGAGCAGGAGCAAAGCACCCCTGTACTTGCTGGGTCTCGCGGGTGGTTCTTCCTGCCTTTGTTGGTACTGTGCGCCCCTCAGTCGCTCGAGGAGATGAGAGACCTGCTCTCCGCCCTGGGACACTGGACTGACCTGGCTGCGGTGGCCGCTGCTGCTGTTACCACCTACATGGCCTGCCCGCTGCTCTTGCAGCGCCTTGCGCAGCACAGTGAAAGCGTGTTTCACAATGGGGGAGACAGGGTCCCCTCCTCCTCCTGGAGCCCATTACAACGCAGAGCCACAATGCGACCCTGGCAACAGCGACGGTGGCGGCTCTCTCACCTCCCAGATGTCAGTTGCTGTGATGCCCCACCTCCCAGCTGATCGTCGGCGCTGCTAGTCTGCCATCCTCAGTGGGCTCTGAAGCAGCAGCGGCAGCAGCAGCACCAGAGTGACCAGCATGCATGGGTTCAAGACGTGCACGTTTCTCCCGGCCTCATGTGGCAGGGGAGGCGACAGGCCTGTGGCCGCCAAGCACAGGGGTCGCATTTTGGATGTAAGGGGGAGACTCCACAGTTGCCAGTGCTCTCCTTGGTTGCCCTGCACCAGATCTGCTTTGGAGATGCTGCGGCTCCTGTTACTCCATTTGCGCATTGGCTCATCCTGGAGACCGAGTACTAGACGAGTGTAACGATCTCTCTATCTGCCTGGCCCACCGGACCTTGCCAGGCACACAAGAATTGTTCATGTGCCTGATTTGTCCCATATAAGTGGCTTTGCACCTGCATGGGCAAGTTACATTATTCGGTCTGTTCTTGTGCAAACACACACACACAGAGACATACAGAGATTCAATAGGGAAGAGCTGTCTTTTATAGCCAAACACTTATTCTTGCAACAACCTGCTCTTGCACATGGATGCAGAATGATTGGGAAGGGGGCTACTTTACAAACATGCACTCACTTGTTGGATTGTTGTTGTTGTTTGTTTATTTATTTATTTTATTTATTTGGCAGTTTTTCTATGCCGCCCTACTCCCTCAGGACTCAGGGCGGTGTACAACATTTTGTAAAAAACTCCAAACAATTTAAAAAAGACAATTTAAAACAGTTAAAATATATATATATATACACCATACATACATGGGGGAGACATCAGATATAAATCATCTCAAAACTCACCCCGCCTGCAGGGGTTCTTTTAGGGTTCTTAGAGCAGATATTTCACATTCACATTTCTCTGGACGTCATATTCCCACCACCCAGCAGCAGTTCAGGGCAGGGGTGAAGTCCAGCAGGTTCTGACAGGTTCTGGAGAAGTGGTAGCGGAAATTTTGAGTAGTTCGGAGAACCGGTAGCGGAAATTTTGAGCAGTTCAGAGAACCGGCAAATACCACCTCTGGCTGGCCCCAGAGTGGGGTGGGAATAGAGATTTTGCAATATCCTTCCCCCAGGAGTGGGGAGGGAATGGGGATTTTGCAGTATCATTCCCCTGGAGTGGGGAGGGAATGGGGATTTTGCAGTATCCTTCCCCTGGAGCGAGGAGGGAATGGGGATTTTGCAGTAGCCTTCCCCTGCCACACCCACCAAGCCACACCACGCCCACAGAACCGGTAGTAAAAAATTTTTGGATTTCACCACTTGTTCAGGGGTTCCTTCCCCCGGGGGGGAGAGAGAGAGAGAGAGAGAGAGAGAGAAGAGACAGAGACACGGAGAGACTGAGAGAAAGAGGAGACACAGAGAGAAGAGACACAGAGAGAAAGAGAGACAGAAAGAGAGATACAGAGAGGAGACAGAGAGACAGACAGACAGACAGACAGAGACAGAGACCCGTTTCCCACAGAAAACAAAACACTGGGAGCCACAAAACCTGGGTAGGCATGGCTGGGGGGGGGGTTGTCATATGACTGGGTGGGAGTGATGAGCTGGCCACGCCCACCCAGGTTTTGTGGCTCCCGGTGTTTTCTGTGGGAAACTGGTCCAAATGGCTCTTTGAATGTTTAAGGTTGCAGACCCCTGGGATAGACTGAGGGTTGAGAGAAATTCAGATAAATACAATAAGCAGCCATTGAGGAAGACTGAAATCAGAGAGAGACAGGGTCAGGAAGGGAAGCAAGCAAGCAAGCAAGCAAGCACTGGCAACATCCACTCTCACCTGTCATAGTTTCCGCTCCATCAGGTCCATCCAGTTCATCCAGTAGCGGCAGGCTGTGGATTCAGAGATACGGAAGCGAAAAGCCAGGTCCTGAAGAAGGAGCCCCAAGCGCAACTGGAGAAGCACCAATAAGAGCTGGTTCTTGGGGCTGAGGGCACAGGAAGGACCATTCTCCAGACACTCCCCCTCCTGGAGAATGTCCAAGAAGGTCTTGAGGCAAGGGTATCCATCAAAGCCTGTGTAGAATCTCAACCACTTGCTGTGAGACTTGACACCCTCCAGGGAGAAAACCTCATGTTGCACTCTGTCCTCAAGCTGCCCCCTCACTTGCTCTCTCAGCAAGAGGACGAGAGTCAATGACACTCTAAAAGAATGCAAATGACCAGCTGTCTGCAAAGAATATAAATCCTTCCATTCCCCACCATCCAGTCAGAGCTGAAGAAGCTTCTTGGATGAGAAGCGAAATGTCTTCAAAAGAAAAAACAAGAAAGTCCAGTTGCCTCTTGAAAAAGCATCTTTGGGACAACCATGACCTGGATGACTGAGGATCTCCATAGACATTACATGCACCTGGTTATGCATGGCTGGCCCTTACCTGAAGTTCCCGATAATGGAGTTCCTGGTCCTCTACAGTTTTCTGCAGGCTGAGGAGGAGATCACTCTGGTGGGACACAGTGTCCTTCAGCTTCCTCACCAGGTTCTTCAGAGCTGCTGCTTCCTCAGGGATGCAATACAGAGCATGATCGTGGAGAGCTGTCTGTTCCAATGGGCTGGGCTGGTGGTGGAGAGGCTGCCTGCCACAGTTTGTCCCCTCAACCGCTAAGGTCAGGTCACCAAGACATGGGGCAGCTTCTGCTATGGAGAGATGGAGTTCCAAGTGTTTAAACTGTCACACCGATGGCCCAGGACCTGAGCATTTCTCAGGACCTTGGGCAAACTCTGGGAGAACAGTGGAGGACAGGAGGGGCCTGGCATGCTATGGTCCATGGGGTCGCAAAGAGTCGGATGCAACTTAGCAAGTGAACACCACCACCTAAGAATCCACTGACATACATCTCAATTACCATCATAGGTAGTCCTTGACTTGCAACCATTCATTTAGCGACCATTCAAAATTACAATGGCACTGAAAAAAGTGACTTATGACCAATCCTCATACTTACACCACTCACACCATCCCCTCAGTCACCTGATCAAAATTCTGGTGCTTGGCAACCGGCATGTGTTTACAACAGTTGCAGGATCACAGGGTCACATGATTGCCATTTGTGACCTTCCCAGCTGGCTTCCGACAAGAAAAGTCAATGGGGGATGCCGGATTCACTTAATGACCGCATGAGTCACTTAACAATTACAGATGGTCCTTGGCTTACAATTCACTTAGTGGACCGTTCAAAGTTACAATGGCACTGAAAAAAGTGACTTATGGTTTTTCACATTTATGACTGTTGCAGCACCCCATGGTCACGTGTGTCAGGCCTGGAAACCATCTTGGGTCTTGGATCTTCAGGCCTGCCACATTTAGTGCTGTGGGAAACTGGGAGGGGGGGGATTGTGTGTGAGGAGAGATATAGTCAAAATAACATTCCTTTCTCCGAGAGTCAAGGTCACTCTGCCCTGCACCTGGAGGGGTGTGCCTGGGAGGCATCTCCAGTTGGGATGGTGCATTGATTGGACAATGTGATGGACATGTGGGTGCTGGGGCAGGGGCTTGAACTTTCTTTTAGGTGTGGAAAACCGGAAGCTTTCAGATTTGGGTTTTCCCAGATGTGCCAATATGACATCTCTAATAAAATGGAACTTTGAGGAAATCTATGCCTCGGAGTTTTCTTTTGTTGGGGGTGTTACTTGGAACCCTGACATTAACCCGAATCTCCTTTAAAAAACTTTACCAGCTTCCCCAAACTCAGGGGTGCTGTCCAGGGTCCTGAGCCCCGAGCGTCGACCCGAAGGCGGGCGGCGCGAAGACTCAGGGAAGATGGAGGACGACTAGAAGACCATGGATAGAACCATGGGGACTGGTTCACTGATTCATGTTGAAACCACCTACTACCCTTCCCAAGCCATGGTGGAAGCAGAGAAAGCCGCGGAGAAGGAACGCCAGCTAGGTGCTCGGCCCAAAGAGCCGGTGCCTGAGCGAGCCACGCGACCGGATCCAACCTTGTGGGGCGAAGCTGCAGGGTCCACCCCACTCCAGGACGTATCGACTGGAGTAGAGCTATCGGAACCACAGCTGGGAGTGGGCCGAGAGGAACGGATCCCAATCCTGGAATGGAGAATGCCAGGGCGACAGTGCCACCAACCTTCCAGAGAATGGGGATTCCTGCCGTTGTCGTGCAGCCAGTCACTGGCCGGTCTTCTGGAGCAGTTCGGCCAGCTCAACGTGAGCAGCCCTCCTTAGTCCCTCAGAACTGAGCAGCCCAGGTGGACCTTAGCGCAACCGGCGTTTACCTTCCTGAGCCAAGGAGCTGCAGTGCCACTCAGCGGAGCATCTGCCTCCTTTCATTCGGCCAGGAGTGAGTTGGTCCACAGCACTGTTCCCTCTAAGGTGCGCGGCCGCACGGCCGCGCACGTGATGAGAGAACACCGTGCGGAAGTTTCTAACTTCCGGCCAGCATTTTGTAATGGGAGAGGCTGCGCGCCTGCGTTGCCGCACAGATGAAATGAAAATGCCGTGCACCGTTTTTTGCTATTACAGGGAACATTGGTCCACAGCCTTACGTATCAGGCCCAACCTGCCGGGATGACCCATCAGCAGAGCTCATGGAACCAGCCTGGGTCAGTGCTACAAGGGCCGCCGCAAGGAACCTGGGGACTGGCCGTTCCTCCCCAGAAACCAGTTACCAGACTGCCCCCGGCAGACCAGATCCCTCCTGGGTGGCCATTCTACCCCGGCCAAGGCTGGGTGCAGTACCAGTTGACACCACCCCCAGGCTTGCAGCTGATGCAAATCCACCAAATGGGACACTTCCAGCCGCAGATTGTAGCTCCACAGCAAGTTCCGGCCCAACAACCGGTGCCAGCCCAGCCTCCTCTGCAACTTCAACCGCCGAATGTGGGCTAGCCCAACAGCCCGCATAAGCACAGCTGCCGGACCCGCCAACCGCTCTCCCCCCACAATTCCGAGCGACGTTCGAGGGGACTCCTGGGAAGCTAGCCTACTTCCTCAACCGAGTCTGGGCTTACATCGACCAATACGGAAATCAATACCCATCAGATCGGGAATTGATTTCGGCCATAGCAGACGGCATGAACGAGGGAGAAGCCTCCGAGTGGATAGCGGAACTCCATGACGAGGAAGCCCCTGAACTGGACGACACTGACGAATTTGTCCAGCTGATGCGCAGCCGGTTTGAAGACATGGCCCACAGAGTGGAGGCTGAGGCCCAGATCAAAGCTCTGAAGCAAGCCGGCCGACCCCCCAAAGAACTAATCTAGGAGTTTTGAAGACTGGCAGGAAAACTCCAAGACTGGCCAGAGCGGCTACTCATCCACACTTTTAAGGAGGCCCTCAACCCAGAACTCCGAAAGGCTTGCGGCATCCGTGGCGTCCCAGACTGAATACAAGCATGGTACAACACAGCAGTAGACATGGATCTAGAAATCAATCCCCACAGGAAGCCGACAGCCAAAAAGCCCGCGAGGAGACCCCTGGACCGCCGAGCCTCCACAAAGCCGCCTGAGGCGCTACTGCCTTCACCTTCCAGGACTGTCAAATGCTACCGGTGTGGGCAGCATGGCCATAGGGCTTCAGAAAGCCTGGCTCCAGCGCCAGTTCCCCAGGCCCGGGTGTAAGTCCCTCCACGAGCAAGGAGAACTCCGCGGAGTACCCCAGAGAGAGAGAAAATTGCCAAGCAAGCTGTGAAGTTTCCACTCTTTCCCAATGAAGTCGAGGGAACTCCAGCCAGTGGACAAACTCCAACTTGCGGCAAAGGGAGTAGCAGCAATGACGACCCGATGGTAAGTGCAGCCATCCGCCCTTTCTCCATCAAGACCCGGATAGTGGTGCCAGAAACGGGGGCCCAGGGGGAAGTAGAAGCTGTCATAGACACTGGCTGCACCAGGTGTCTAATCAGTCTCCCCATAGTCAAACAGCTAGGCATAAAAACAAGGCCCCTAGCACGCCTCATCCGCTTTGAACAGGTCAATGGAACTTTAATAGGCGGAACCCCGGCCACACTAGTAACAGAACTTGTCAGACTAGAAATGGGCCGACACCATGAACTCATCCGATTCGTTATCGCCCCCAAAATAAATTGAATCCATTATATTGGGCCTCGTGTGGCTGGACAAATGGGGACCCTCCATTACGTGGGAGGAAGGCTACAGAAAGCTAAAATTAGGCATTGGGTCACTGCCGCCCATCAAACCTGACAGCTGTCAAAAAGCCGCCAGCCCCAGCAACGCCAACAAGCCTGAACCCACAGCCCCAGCCGCGGACGAGTTACCAGGCAGCCCACAGGTGCCAAGGGAGTACTGAGACCTACAGGGGTTTTTTTAGTGAGGAAGACTGCAACTTCCTGCCACCTCACCACCCAACTGACTGCGCAATCGAATTTGTACCGGGAGCCAAGCTGCCCAAACCAAAGATGTATTCCATGTCTCCCAAAGAAATGGAAGAACTAAGGAAATACATTGATGCCAACCTGGCGCGGGGATTTATCCAACCAGCAAAATCCAAAGTGGCGGCCCCCGTACTATTTAAGGAAAAGAAAGATGGGGGGATGAGGCTTTGCATTGACTTTCACGTAATTAATGCCGTGAGTGTGGAGAATACCTACCCCCTCCCTCTCATGAAGGACATGCTGAATCACTTAGCCAAGGGCAAGGTGTTCACGAAACTGGACTTAAGAGAAGCCTACTATCGCATAAGAATCAAGGAGGGGGACAAATGGAAAACCGCTTTTTTTTAAAAAAAAAAGTTTTTTGTTTTTCTCCACCTTAAAAATACATACTTAATAACACATATACTATAAGCAACCGTATATATATAATATACCTTACATAGAAATAGTAAAACATCTTAAATCACATTTCACAATACCAACTGTTCAGCCTGTATCAATAAAAAACAAAAAAATAACTTTAATAATAAAACAGCAAACTGAACTATTTTCTTGCTTTTCCATTCTAATAGTCATATTCTTAAATCTTAATTTCTATTTCCATTCTATTCTAATTTAATTTTCGGTATATGTCACATATTTATCTAATGCTGCCTCCTTTCTCTTTTTGCCTTCTGGGTTATCTAAATCATATTTCTCAATTTCTTTATTCCTTTTGTATTAAATTTACATTAAGTATTTCATCTGTTATCTATATTTTATCTATTTACTTTTTCCACCCATTCATAAAATTTCCCCCAAATTTTATAAAACTCTGAGTCTTCTTTATCTTTAATTTTCATTGTAAGTCTATTCATTTCCGCACAGTCCATTATCTTCCTTAAGATTTCTCTTTCTGTTGGTATTCTACTCAGCTTCCAATTTTGTGCATATACAATTCTAGCGGCAGTCACTATGTGAACAATTAAATATATTTCTTCTTTATTAAATTTTTCTGGCAATATGCCTAATAAAAAAATTTCTGGTTTTAAATCAATACTTTGTTTTAAGATCTTTTCAATCCATCTTTGAATCTCTGTCCAATATTTTTTGGCTTCCGTGCAAGTCCACCACATATGATAAAAGGAGCCAGGTATGTGATTACACTTCCAACACTTCATTGATTTATTCTTAAACATTTTTGCTAATCTCTCTGGAGACATATGCCATCTATAAAATATCTTATACATATTTTCTTTAAATGCTGTTGCCATTGTCATTTTATAATTCCTTTCCCATAGCTGCTGCCACATATCCCTATCTATTGTATGTCCTATATGTCTCATCCATTTTATCATTGTCTCTTTCACTTGTTCAAATTCTAGTTCAATAGAGAGGAAATAGTTATACCTACCCCCTCCCTCTCATGAAGGACATGCTGAATCACTTAGCCAAGGGCAAGGTGTTCACGAAACTGGACTTAAGAGAAGCCTACTATTGCATAAGAATCAAGGAGGGGGACGAATGGAAAACCGCTTTTAAATGCCCGCTTGGTAGCTTCCAGTTCAGAGTTATGCCATTTGGTCTGCAGGGAGCCCCCCAGTCTTTATGCAACTAATAAATGAAGTGATACATGAGCACTTATACAAGGGGGTCTTAGTTTACATAGACGACATTCTCATATTCAGTGAAACCCTAGAACAGTGATGGTTCTTGACTTCTGGTGGGCCCGTTAGGCCCGTTTTTTGCCCTCCCCAGGCTTCAGAGGCTTCCCTGGAGCCTGGGGAGGGCAAAAATGCCCTCCTCCACCCTCCCAGAGGCCCTCCAGAGGCCGGAAACGCCCTCCCAGAGCCTCTGTGCGAGCCAAAAATCAGCTGGCTGGTGCGCACATGTGCGCTGGAGCTGAGCTAGGGCAACGGCTCGCATGCCAGCAGCTATGGCTCCACGTGCCACCTGTGGCACGAGTGCCATAGGTTCGCCATCACAGCCCTAGGAGAACACGTAAAGTTAGTGCAGCAAGTACTAAAGAAACTACTAGCTGCCAAGCTATATGCGAAGCTGTCAAAATGTGAATTCCACAAAACCTCCCTAGGTTACCGCATATCAAGCAAAGGGGTGGAAATGGATCCTGGGAAAGTGAAAGCAGTGGGAAGAGGGGGCGTGGCCAACGTCCCAGCAATACTGGTGTCTCCCACACTCCGCAGGGAACCCCAAACCCCAGCTGTTAGGAGACCTGGAACCGAACTGGAACCAGGTCAGATCTGCCCTGGAGGGGCAGTGGAGAAGAGAGTCACCAGTCGGGGGTCTGGGGGGGCTTGCAAACCCCCCAGAGAGCCGGCAGCAGCCTCTTGGCAAACAGCTGATGGAACGACTGTGTCGCCATAGCTGGGACGGCCACGGTTGGATTGATTGAATGGAGAGATTGTGGATTGCCTGGGTGACAAGATCTAAGCATTTATGCTGGAGAGAGGTGAAGAACTGAGCTGGGTAAGCGTTTGGTCAATTTAACGATAAAGAAGAAAACTTAAAACTTAAAAGGAACTAAAAGAGGCTTCAAAATGGAGTGAGCGGCTATCTAGCAATTGGAAATACCATAGAGAGATTTAAAGGAACAAGTTCAAAAGCCTGAACTTGAGGATATTTTTATAATTGGATTTGGTGGGAGTTAAAGAGACTGAAAAAGAATAAGAATTTGAAGAAAATATTTTATAAGTCACAAGTGGATTTAAAATATGGAGTTTCTTATTTAAAAAAAAGAGCTGTTTTGGGAAGCGACAACGCCATCTGCTGGTTTAAAGAAAATATTGCAACAGACTGTGGAAAGTTTTGGATCTGCTGACAGCTGGGAACTGACCTTGCTCGTGAGATAACTAGAAGCTTGAAAGAATTTTAAAGCAGTGTGTGTTTTGTTATTTTGCTTGATGGTGTACTGTTTTGGTGAAAGAAGATAAGAGAATTTTGGAATGGATTGGATTGGATGGAAATACAAAGGGATTATATGGATTTAAGCTTACTTTGTGAATTGTGAACTTGACAACATGGAGGCGTGTATCTATGAAGAATTGATTGAGATGTTTAAATACTTTTATGAAGATATAAAAAACTGTCTTTTAGAAACCAGAGGTGAAAAGGAAGTAGAAATGAAGCTGGACTATAAAGAATATTTAGAATATACAATGATGGGAAATGAAAATGAAGAAAATGAAAACCAAGGAGACTCTACAGATGAAAAGAGAACAGAAAAGACAAAACAGATTGATGACTACATTGGGATCTACAGTGATAAGAAAAATGAAAAGAGAATTGAAAATGACAAACAGATTGATGATTACAATGGGATTTATAGTGATGTGAAAAATGAAAAGAGAATTGAAAATAATAAACAGATTGATGATTCCGCTGGGATTTACAGTGACGTGAAAAGAGCAAGAGGGGAGTATTGGTATCAGAGGAAACAATTTAATAATAAGAGGGATAATAAGGAGAAGAGACTAGGAGGAATTGAGAGCAGATTTATGAAAATAATATAAAAGGAAGGAAAGGAATTTGAAAAAAAGAAATTATTGGTATAAAAACAAAAGAAAGAAAAAGAAAAAGTTAAGAGAAGGGGTTGGAAAGGGAAAATTTATAAGACGTGGAATCTGTGAGAGACCAAAAGAGCATGGATGATTGATGGCTGAATGTTATAAGATTTTTTCTTTAGAATTATTGTGCTATATCTAATCATGTTAATAATAATAGTTGTGCATAAGTATGTACAATTAATAAACATAATTATCTTGTTAAGAGGTTTTTTATTTTGGTTTTAAGTTACATGTTGGTTTGAATTAAATTTTGACGCTTTTTATAAGATTTGTTTTTCTATGAGATTTGCATAAGTTACAAATTTGATTTAATGTTGAAAAAGATTCAGACAATTATAGATATTATTGGAATATTATAAGATTTACATAATTATTATTTTAAAGGTCTTTATATAAGATTATATAATTTACATGTTGGTTTGAATTAAGTTTTGATGAACAAAGATAAGAGAAATGAATTAGATTACAGTAGGTTAATTGTTGGAAGGATATAAAATTTGAATAACTATCACCATACTCTATAAGACATGTTTCTATATAAGATTTGTATAATTCATAAATTTGATTTAATGTTGAAAATGATTCAGATAATTATTGATACTGTTGGAATGTTACAAGATTTGTATAATTATTATCTTTAAAGGTCTCTATATAATATTATATAATTGACAAATGGGATTTTTTGTTGTGGAGATTCTAGAATGTTATTAACCAATGGATGGAAGTGTAGAGATAAGACTAGAATTTGTTAAAAGAAAATAAAGTTGGAAAGGAGATACAAAATGGGGAAAGAAATTTAGGGCATTCAGAAATGGCAGAATGAAAATTAAAAAAAATTAGTTAAGATATAAATTGAGGAAAGGGAGGAGTATGGCCTAAAATTAAGAAGTACAAGAGATAATGAATAAGTTTGGAAGATAAGCAATAGCGAATAATTAGAAAGAACATTGAAAATTAAAGGTGGTAGAGGAAGGCGTGGCCAAACATCGCGGTGACACGGAGTTCCCCGTGCTCCGCAGGGGAGCTCCGATATCCACGTCGCCAGGGGACCTGGTTCGGTCAGAACCAGGTCGGAACCACCCAGGAGGGGTGGTGAAGAAGAGAGACACCGTCGGCGACATGGGAGGGGTGGCAACCCCCCCCCAGGGAGCCGGCAGAGAGCTCTCGACCAGCGGCGCTGGAAAACGACTTGCAGAAGTCGTCCAAGCCGCGGCGGCCACGAACGGTCAGATTGTTTGTTTTCAAGATAGGACGTCATCTGGGGAAGGAGATTCAAGATAAAGTGCTGGAGAGAAAAGTAGAAATTGAAGCTGGTGAGTTATACTGCTGAAGGGAAGCCTTGGGATTTTTTTTAAACCTAAAAGGGGAACAAAAGGACTGAAAAAGTGATGAAGCGGCTATCTAGCAAATACAAGACCACAGAGAAACTAACTTAAAGAAAGTGGTAACTAAAGCCCAATTTTGAGAACTTTGAATTGTGGGATGAAAGATCCGGTGGAATCTTAAGCGGCTGGAAGATAAGAATAGAAGAAAATGTTAAAGGCAATATGATTAGTTGGGCCAAAAATTTTGGATATAGCATAAATTTGGAACAATGGGAAGAAATTTGGATTAAAAATTTGAAAATAACGAAATCAACTTTATACAAGGAAAACATATACAAAATGTATTACAGATGGCACCTACCACCAGCGAGATTGGCCAAAATGTATCAAAATATGAATCCTAAATGTTGGAAATGTCAACATAAAAACGGAACATACTACCATATGTGGTGGACCTGTCCAAGAGTTAAAAATTTTTGGCAAAAAATACACAACTGGCTCAAAGAGATAACTACACAAAAATAAATATCAAACCAGAAATATTTTTATTGGGGATATTAGAACAAACGATAGAAAGGAAATATTGGTATATTATAATTCATATACTGACAGCGGCAAGAATATGCCTAGCACAATACTGGAAGCAGGGCAATGTACCGACTGAAAATGTAATTATTAGAAAAATTTTGGAATGTGCAGAATTAGACAAATTAACAATGGAATTAAATCAGAAAGAAGATTCAGAATATTTTGAAATATGGAATTCTTTTTATAATTGGCTGGAAAGGAGAAAAGAAAAAAATAGAGATGTTTAGACTGATGTTTAATCTATGAATTTATATAGGATTAGACAAGTTTAGTTATTATAAATGTATGTATTTATTAATATATAGTTATATATAAGTAAAAAGATAACGTCAAGACGCTTACCGTAGAAGTACCCAAGAGGTTTATATGTATATATGTACACGTATGCACATATATTGTTTTGTTTAATGTTTGTCTTTTTTAATGTTTATACTCAAATAAATATTATTATTATTTTTAAAAAGAATACAAGAAAATATTTTGTTTACATTTGAAAGGATTTAAAATATATAAATATATTGCTGAACAGGAAAGACTGACTTGTGGGAGTAAGGAAGAGTGCCACCTGCTGATTGGAGGAATCATTTTAACTATGGAAGACTTATGGATGTTTTGACAGCTGCTGACCTTGAACTGGGAAATTATTTTGGATAGTCTGAGAAACTATAAAACAACGATTAATTTGTGATCACTTTAAAAGACACTGTCTCCATCTGTTTGGACTGGAATGAATTTGAAATGAATTTGAAATGAACTTTATTATGCTAAATGTTAAAAATGGATATTTTATTTTAAAGAAGATAATTACAATAGGCTGTGAAACAGATACTTGTAAACAGCTGGATTGAAAGACTTGTGAATTGTGATTTTGACAACATGGAGGCATGTGATTATGAAGAGTTTGTATTTCTTTTAAAAGATCTTTGTGAGGACTTAAAGAGATACTGTTTGGAGTTTGCAGATGGAGTTAGAAAAGAAAAAGAGAAAACACTAGATGACAACAAGGACTTTAAAAAAATGATGACAAGGAATGAAACTGGAATGAATGCAGAACAAGAGGTCAGCAGAGAGGAGAAAAAATTAGAAGAGGAAGAACAGGTGGAAGAAGATGTTGAGACTTATACCGATAAAAGGAACGAGGACATTAAAAAGGATTTGATTAATGGCTATATTGAATTTTATGATGATTACACTGGGGTTAACAGTGACAAAAAGAGAATAGGGCGAGGATACAGGCATTGGATACGACAAATTAAAAAAGAAGGAGGAAATAGGGGGAAGGGATCAAGAAGAGCTGAAGGAAGATTTATACAACTAATATATACAAAGAGGAAAAAAGGAGAGTGGGAAGGAAGCTGGGGGTACAAAGGTAAAAGGAAAAAAAAGAGAAATAAAGAAAAGGAGAATGGAAACTTAAAGAAAATGGATAATTGTTTTTGTTTTTTTTGTGGGGGGAAGAGAGAAATTCTTTTTTCATTATTATATAATATTTGTTTATTTGTAGTGGAAATTGATGGAGAAATATATAATTTAGCATGGTGAATATATTTGATTATGACAAATTATTATTGATGGCGAATAAGATATATTTTAATATTTAAACACTAATATAACCATTTATATGAATATGAACTTATATGAAATGGTATTATTGGGAAATTATAATCTCATTACAGACTAGAAAAGCTGGTTTGTTAGATTAAATTTAAAATTGAAGTAAATAGATATTTTGTACCATCAGAGGGGAAGATAAATTATAACAAAACAAATGAGTTAATGTGTGGAAACCTATGGTACTGGAATAATTATTATTTCCTTTCTTTCTGTATATTATTTGAATATTATACAAAGAATTTAATGTAAACTAATATTTTATTATAACTTATATAAGTGAATGTTGAACTCTTATGGGGCAATTAGTTATGAGAAAAATAGGGATTAAATAAATAATAATAATATGAATGATGAGTAAAGAAAATAAGGAAGAGAAGGAAGCATGACGACTTGGATTGAAGAAGCAAGAGAAACAATAACTAGTGGAGGAGGTAATCTATAGTGGTTAATTTAGTTTGAAATACTTAAATCAAGTGGTGGAATACCCAGAAGACAAAATTAGACTTTTAATGGAGGCAGCATTAGAAAGATAGCTCATACCTGAAATACAACACTTATTTAGACTATAGGATTATAAATATAGAAAATTGGCGCAAAATAAGACACTGACCTGTGTTTGATTGATTTAAAATGTATGTACATCTATGTTACTGATATATTTTAAGGCAGGGGTCCCCAACCTTTTGGACCTCAGGGACCACCAAGGTCATAATTTTAAATCCCATGGACCCTAATTCATAATTTTAAGTCCCGCAGACAACTAATATGATTTTTTTAAAAAAAGATAAATACATTTATAAAATAATGATCAGAGAACTTTCATTTTATTAATATGAGATGCACCTATTTAATATAACAAAATTATAAATGCTTATTTAATTATAACAAAATCATAAATGCTTATTTAATCATAACAAAATATTTAAAGGTTGTTTAATTATAACAAATTATTAAAGTTAGTGTAATTATTACAAAATAATTGAAGCTTATTTGACGGTGGCTTGCTGATGTTGTTGGAAAAGTCAGTCCCATATTCCAGAGCTGTAGCTGTAGTCCCTTCCCTCCCCTCTCCTCTCCTCCCTTCCCCCTTTCCCTTTCCCTTTTCCTGCACCAGGGTGGAGGAGCTGCTCCAGATGTCTGGAAAGGGACGGCCAATGTAATAATAATTTTTAAAAATCACAATCAAAAGGGATTTGGGCAGCCAATGCTGGAAAAGTGAGCTTTGGAAAGCGCCAGCTGGGTACAAAAAGAGGAAGGGGTCTTTTTCCCCCCAGAAAGAGCCGCAGGGAAAGAGCCAGGCGGGAGACAAGTCTTTGTGTGGAAAAGTTGGGCAAAGATACCCTGCCTAACAGGTTCCCCCCCCCCACCGCCGCCTCCTCCTGTAACCGCTGCTGCTCTTCTTCCTTTTCTTCCCGGCCGTAGCCACCCAGCTTCCGAAGATCCAGTATTTCCACCTCATCCAAAAGGTTGGGCGGAGGCAGAGGATGGAAGGGGCGGCGAGGGCTTTATGGGGTCCCCCGATGGGGGATGGCTTGAAGTAGACAAAGTTCTCAGCTTGGCATACGAGAGCCAGCGCTGGGCTTGACCTGCTGGCTGGAGGGGAGCTGCTGCGGGGGACTGATGAGGTGGCGCTTGAGGCTTGGAGCGCTTGGCGCTTGGAGTGGTAAATCGCGTCCAGGAAGCAGTACAGCAGAGAGAAGCAGCCGGAGTCAATCCTAGCTTTGCTGTCCATTACGGATGCTAGATCAGCTCCCTGCAAACTCTCATCTCGAGCCCAGCTGAAGTTTCCTGTGCCGCTTCAGCGAGCGCTCCTTGAGAGACGAGAGTTTGCAGGGAGCCGATCTAGCATCCGCAATGGACAGCAAAGCTAAGGTTGAATCCGGCTGCTTCTCTTCCCTAACAGGCGGCCAAGCTAACTGCCTGAAGGACCCCATCCTGTCTCTGGGAGTCAAAGCGCTGAAGCGCGAGCGGCGGGGGAAACTTCAGCTGGGCTCCTCGAGAGAAATGCAAAGATTTCTCTGCGGACCACCAAAATTTTCCCACGGACCACCAGTGGTCCGCAGACCACCGGTTGGTGACCTGTGTTTTAAGGTATGTGTGTATTGTTATATTAATGGAATTTGTAGAGAAAAATAAAAAAAATTCAAAAAAAGAAAAAGAAAAAGAAAATTAAAGGTGGTAGACCCAGGCGACAAAAATAGGAGGTAAGGAGGCAGCATTAGATAATAGTAGATATACCTAGAAGAATATATTATATATTTAAATCTGGATAAAGGGAATCTGTAAGTTTAAGAATAGCACCGATGTTGGAATGCAGTCAGGGTTTTGCATTGCTCGTCTGTTAACCACATAATGGATTAGGATGAGAAGTACTCAGGGAAGGACAAGAGAGAGGAAGAGGAAGTAGAAAGGAAGGGGAGAGAGGCAGGAGGGAAGTAGGTAAGAGGGAGAGAGGGAGAAAGAAGGTAGAGGGAAGAGAGGGAGATAGAGGGAGGGGAGTAATATGAAATATAGAAGGAAAACAGATGGGAAATAAAAGTATAAAAGGTGCAAATTTAGGATATTTGTTTATGGCATTTTGAATAAATGTATAAGTATGTAATGTTTTGATATTATGATACTGTATATGTATGGATGCAAAGTTTGTGAAAAAACAAAAAAAATATTAAAAAAAGGAAAGTGAAAGCAGTGCTAGACTGGCAACCCCCATGCACTCGCAAACAACTTCAAAGCTTCCTAGGATTTGCAAACTTATACAGGCAGTTCATCCCCTTGTTCGCAGAAGTCGCTCTCCCCCTGACAGATTTGCTGAAAACTGGGCCTCCATCTACTAAGCCGCAACCAAATCAACTGCTTGCCTGGTCGGTGGACTGCCAAAGAACTTTTGAAAAATTAAAATGACTCTTTGCAGAGGAGCCCATCCTCCAACACCTAGACCCAGAAAAGCAGTTCATTGTCCAGGCAGACGTTAGCGACGTAGCCGTAGCTGCCGTACTTTTACAAGAGAACCCACAAGGACAACTATTGCCTTGTGCATATGTGTCTAAAAAACTCACAGACACCGAGAGGAGGTGGGCTATTTGGGAGAAGGAAGTGTACGCAGTCCGCTGGGCCCTCCTCTCATGGCGACATTTTCTTGAAGGAGGTAAAGTGCCTTTCGAGGTCTGGACCACAGGTTTTTCCTGGTGCAGGAAAACGGAAATGGAAAGGGAAAGGGAAAGGAAAGGAAAGGAAAGGAAAGGAAAGGAAAGGAAAGGAAAGGAAAGGGGGGAAGGGAGGAGAGGGGAGGGAAGGGACTACAGCTACAGCTCTGGAATATGGGACTGACTTTTCCAACAACATCAGCAAGCCACCGTCAAATAGGCTTCAATTATTTTGTAATAATTACACTAACTTTAATAATTTTGTTATAATTAAACAACCTTTAAATATTTTGTTATGATTAAATAAGCATTTACGATCTTGTTATAATTAAATAAGCATTTATAATTTTGTTATATTAAATAGGTGCATTTCATATTAATAAAATGAAAGTTCTCTGATCATTATTTTATAAATGTATTTATCTTTTTAAAAAAATCATATTAGTTGTCTGCGGGACTTAAAATTATGAATTAGGGTCCGTGGGATTTAAAATTATGAATTTGGTGGTCCGCGGGATTTAAAATTATGACCTTGGTGGTCCCTGAGGTCCAAAAGGTTGGGGACCCCTGGTCTGGACTGTTAGAAGGAGAATTACTCTTATCAGAGGCGAACTGAATCTTTTCCTGGAACTCTGACATTGCCAAAATAAACCGCATTATAATTCTAATGAATAAGATATTTATTTTGATATAAAAATAATAAGTTCACATACTGGCTATATAAAAGGTGTTGCTTCGTCCGAAGCAGAGTACAAAAGGAAGGAAGGAATGTACACATGCGTACTAGGAACATTAATCACGTGCTCAGGAATGAACCATTACATTTGATAGGGATGCATCTCCCCGCATCTCCCTGCATATACATGTAACAGGCAATATAAAATCACTGCGTGACACCCCTTCTTTGTCTGTTGGATGGATATGCTTATATCACTCTACACACATCAGATATGTCAAAGATTCATGTCTTGCTGCCGGTAGCGGCTTGTTCAGGATGTCAGCTATCTGATACTCTGTTGGCACATATTCTAACTTAATGAAGCCTTGTCTTACTAAATCTCTAACATTTTTATAACGAATGTCAATGTGTCTGGACCTAGACCCTGTGAAACGTGTTTCTGAAATGTAAACAACTGATTGATTATCTTCCATCATGGTGATTGGCTTCTTCGGTTTGGTCCAGATATCTGTAACTAAAGAATAGAACCACGTTAACTGGTTACTAGCATCAGAAATGCACGCATATTCCGCCTCTGTGGAAGAACAGGAAACAAAACTCTGTTTTCTCACGTTCCAATGAACGGGACATCCATTTAGGTACATTATGAAACCTGATGTGCTTTTTCTTGATTCCTTATCGCTTGCCCAGTCAGCATCTGCATAACAATACAAGTCAGCAAAATCAGAATGTGTAGGTTCTAGCTTTAATTTCATGTGTTGAGTGTATTTTAGGTATCTCAGTAGCTTCTTAATACATGACCAGTGAAATTCTGTGGCTTTGCCTACATGTCGTGACAACAAATTGACACTAAGTGCTATGTCTGGTCTAGTCCAACCACTAATGTATAGTAGTGAACCAATTACTGAGCGATAAAGTGTTTGATCCTTGAACTCAGGACTTTGTTCATCTTTCAAATTACAAAAATCTGTTTGCATAGGAGTGTGTGTCGGTGTAGCATCTTGCATGTTGCAATAGTGTAGGAGTTGTTCTATCTTGGCATGTTGTGAGAGGCTAAACCCCTTCTGTGTCTTTTCAATCTGTACACCTAAATAATCATTGACGTGCCCTAGTGACTTCAATGTGAAGAATCTCTTCAGACCTGAAACAAAAATTTCACTCATTTGTTTGTTAGGACCAATGTAAACAATATCATCTACATAAACAAGAACAATTTCATATGCATCTCTAAACCTTTTTGTGAACACGCATTCATCAGTTTCGGACTTAATAAAGCCCATTGAATTTAGTTTGTCTTTGAGACAATTATACCACATCAAACCTGATTGTTTCAGACCATAAAGACTTTTGTTGAGAATCCACGTGTCCCCTTCTCGGCCACGGAGGTCGTCACGGAATCCGGGGGCGCACTTCACGTAGATTTCTTCATCTAGGTCTGCATGTAGATAGGCAGTTTCAACATCAAATTGGAAAACTTCAAGTCCAAGAATGGAAGCTGTAGTTAAGGCTATTTTCACACTTTCAGTCCGCACTGTAGGTGAGTAAGTGTTTGTGTAATCATCAGGATAACTTTGTGCGAAACCTTGTGCTACTAGTCTTGCTTTGTATAATAGTTCACCATCTGGTTTTTGTTTGATTTTGTACACCCATCGTGTGCCAATGACTTTCTTGTGTTGAGGAGGTGCTGCAGGTGTAAATACCTTAAGGTTCTGGAGACTGTCCATCTCAACTTGCATGGCGGTATTCCATTTATCTTGTTCATCTTGTGGAAGATATTTGATTTGAGCATAAGTCTCTGGTGGAAGTGTAACGTTGCAGACCAATGGTGGTGGTCTGTTTGTGCATTGCAATGTGTATTTCTTTGGAGGAATACCTTTTGTAGTTCTCTTGGAACGTCTTGGAGCGGTTGTCTAATCTTCTTCATCTTCCTCATCTCCATCGTTGTCGCTAGCATGAGCGTCCGCGGCAGGTGAAGATGGAATGTTGGATGAATCATCTCTGGGAAAATAAACTCCAGGATCATTAGAATGTATTTTGGACCAATCTGAATCTTCTTCAAAGTTAGCAGAATTAGAAATTGTAATCATATTGTTAGAGTCAATGAATTTTCCCCATTTCGAATTGTCATCAATGCCCATATATCTCAGTCTTTTAGCAATTTGGCCACCTTTTCTTCTTCGCGCTAATGGAATGTTCACCATTGCATATGAACCAAAAATGTGTAAATTAGAAAGATCTGGCTGGTAGCCATACAGCATGTAAAAAGGTGTTTGGTCAATCACACTACTCCAAGTGCGATTAACAAGGTAGTTTGCATACTTAAGTGCTTCGCCCCAAAATGAATGTTTCAGATTGGCATCTTCTAGAAGGCAGCGCATCATGGTTTGGAGAACACCTTGCCATCGTTCTGCCACTCCGTTGTGAGCCGGCGTAAATGGGGCAGATGTTTGGTGAATGATACCGTTTCTGCGCATCCAGTCCTGGAAACGTTGTGACATGAACTCGGAACCACGATCACTCTGGATTCTGCGGATCTTCATCCCATGCTGATTGAAAGCGTGTACTGCAAAATCTTTAAAGATCTGAAACGATTCAGATTTCTCTCTCATAGGAAAGACATAACCATATCTAGAATGATTATCAACAATAGTTAAGAAATACTTTTTACCGCCAATAGTTGGGCCATAAGGACCCACAATATCAGTATGAACCAAATCAAAAATGCGTGTTGACTTACGTATAGCATGTCTTGGAATGGCTGCTGCCTTTGATTTTGCCTTTTTGCAAACAGCACAATCCAAATGTACCTTACATCCTTTGAAATTCAAACCTTGGGCAAACAATGGCATGCGCTTAAGGACGTCAAAACTGGCATGCCCCATTCTCCTGTGCCATTTATGTATACAGTTGTAATGTAAGGGTCTGCCTGTAAGAGAATTAACAAGGTTAACATTTGAATTAGAAACCTTAGCTTTGCTTTTAGGAGTCAGTGAGGCAATCACAGGATCTCTCTCTTGGACAGCTCTCTCTGGGCCTGCATTGCCATTAATGGAAGGTATTATACTTGCTTGTTTTTGAGGCTCAGGTTTTGGCCTTAAGTAGAAGACTCCAGCAATCACAATTGTGTCTGCAACAATCATACTATTCTTAACAATGTAGCTTGCATTCTTAAAATGATGAATCTGAAAATCTAAAATATTGATTAAATGGGTATAACTAAGCAAATTAAAAGCTGCAGCGGGAACATAATAAACTTCTGGAACCAATGTATCTAACTCTTCAATGTAGACAGTTCCTTTTCCTTCGACTTTGCAAGGACGTTCAGTGAATGTATAAAGTTCACGAAGTTCTGGTTCTGGTGCATGCATTTCTTTGAAAAGGTGCTTTTGGTAAGTAATGCTAATTGAGGCACCTGAGTCCAAAGTCCACAATAAATGTCTATCAAATTGCTGACTGGGTTGGACAGCTTGTGTGATGGCAAGAGTGGCATATGGGCCAAATGGGTCGCGTCTTGGACCTGGGCGACGTTGGCTGCCACCTCTGCTTCTGCTGCCTCTTGAGACTGTTCCTCTGGGCTGGGATGCACTTCTCCTGTAGGCTGTGGCTCTGGGTTGATACTGATCTCTAAAATCTGTTCCTCTGGGCTGGACAGGATATTGAGTGCGTTGCAATTGGATGCAATCTCTGCTTGTGTGACCTACACGATCACAATATTGGCAACGTAGCAATCTTGGAGTGTATTCCCTCTCTGGAAGTGTTCTAGGTGGAAGACGTGGTGCAGCTAGGGGGCGTTGCAAGTGTGGGGCTGCAAGTGCAATATCTTCATATTCTGTTAAAATTCTACAAACATTGTCCACAGTTCTTTGAGCAAAAGGTACATGATTGATTTGTGTGATGGCCTCTCGCCATGTGTAATTTAAGGAATTGGTAATAATACTGACCATTTGATTGTCGTCCATTGGATAGCCACGTTCTGCGAGGTCCTTCCTCATGCGTTTCATCTTTGATAAATGTGCCCCAATGCTGTCTGTAGGTTTAATTCTAGTTCCATGAAATTGTGACAAAAGCAGATTAGTAGATTCAGCTGAAATTGGCCGAAAACAACGTTCTAATTGAGTCCATATTTCTTGGGCGGTAGCATTTGGGACAAATGTTTGTTGCATTTCGATTTCCATAGACATCAGTATGCTAGTGGAAGCTTTTATATCTAGTAATCTGACAGCGTTTGACCAAGGTTGCTGAGGTGGATTAAATACCATGTCGTGCGTGCCTTCACGACGAAGCAAAATAGTCATTTCACTGACCCAGGCTTTATAGTTATGTCCAGATGGCTTTAACTTCGAGTGTCCAGTTAATGGGGCAACTGGTTCCTGGTAAGGTGGAGCAACTGCTTGAATTGGCTGTAAAGGCAGGGCGCCTAATGGGGCCTGCGCAGGTGCGGCCTGAGGAATTGCCTGTGGACCCACTTGGGGTTGAGGAGGTGGCGGCAAAGGAGCCTGCACTGGAGCAGGTGGAGGTGCCTGGACTGGCTGTTGCTGAGGAGCAGCAATAGGTAGTAGGGCTGGAGCAGGCAAAAATTGGGCTGCCACAGCTGGTGGGGGCCCTGGAGCAGGCAGAGGTTGGGCCCCTAGTGCTGGAATAGGAGCTGGCTGTATAGGAGCAGGTAGTGGAGAAATTGGCACTAACTGGGCCACAGTTGGGGCAGGCATAGGAATTTCAGCCTGCGAAGCAGCTTGAGTTTTCAGCATAATTTTTGCAGCCATAGAAATGTGTGGTACACTTTGTGCCTGTATTGTTTGAGCAGGCTGAAGAAATTGTTCTTGGGTTATAGTTGACAAAGGTTGTGTTTTCTCACATATCAGAATGTTTATTTTGTGTAAAACTGCTTGAAATAGAAGTTCTATATTTTGTCCACTAGATGGCACTGCAACATTACTTTTGGGAGAGTCTCTTTGTTCATAAAATCTTTGATCAGAGCCAGCCCCTATTGACGTATAGTCATATGTCCTTTCCCTTTCCGGCATATGAAAGGTAACACCCATTTTGGGGTGGGACTCTAATGTTGGAGAGACCGGAAAAGAAGGCCCAGGAAAAGCTTCTGGAATGTGGGACTGGCAGACATCTTGTTTTTCATATGGGCGTTGGCTTTCTAGTAACTGCCTCCTTAAGTATTCAATTTCTCTGTCTTTACTAGCAAGAAGGCCTTTAAAATGTGAATCAATATATTTCTCTGTTCCAGATATATTGGTTGAGGGAGCTTCCTCAGAAAAACTTTCAAGCAATTGAGTCGGAAGTGGCTCATAATGAGTAATCTTTGGAACGGCCCCCATTTGAACGGCCCCCATTTGAGTTGAACTTGCCCCCGGGAGAAAAAATGTGTTTTTGACTTTGACTGACCTTTCAAAATCTTTTTCTTGTTGGAGGGCCTCTTCTGCTGTAATTGGAGGTGTGGGAGACGGCATCGGAGAAGTTTGCATAGACGCGATGTTGGTCTCTCTTGGTGCAGTTATTAGAAGCGAAGAAGGTTCTGGCAAATAAGGTCTTTCTTCACCCGGCTGGCCGAGGAGATGTAAAAATTCTTTCTCCGGAGAAGACATTCTTAATTAGGTCAAAGTTTCACTTCAAAAACGGCCAGAAACATTCTTATCTTTCTCTTACTAGGCTAAACGCAATAAATCTGTCAGAATTAATTAAAGTCCAGAACCAAATCCGTCTGCTACCATGTTAAAAGGAGAATTACTCTTATCAGAGGCGAACTGAATCTTTTCCTGGAACTCTGACATTGCCAAAATAAACCGCATTATAATTCTAATGAATAAGATATTTATTTTGATATAAAAATAATAAGTTCACATACTGGCTATATAAAAGGTGTTGCTTCGTCCGAAGCAGAGTACAAAAGGAAGGAAGGAATGTACACATGCGTACTAGGAACATTAATCACGTGCTCAGGAATGAACCATTACATTTGATAGGGATGCATCTCCCCGCATCTCCCTGCATATACATGTAACAGGCAATATAAAATCACTGCGTGACATGGACTGATCACAAAAACTTTGAAGCCCTGAAAAGCCCTAGGAAGCTATCTCCTAAACAAATCCGCTGGGCACAGTACTTCAGACGGTTCAATTTTGAGCTGAAGTACATTCCAGCGGGAAAGAATCTACTTGCCGATGCCCTGTCAAGGAAACCCCAGTTTGACAGCCGCCAGGAGGAAGTCGTCCACGCCATCATTCCCCCCTCACAACAAGCCGCACAAGTTACCACCAGAGGCCAAGCCAGATGAACCCCTCGCCCTGCACAAGACAAGTTGACAGCAGTGCTCAAAACAGCGCTTCCAGCTGACCCTTGGCTCTTGGACAATAAAGATGTAATGACTATGAGGGATGGGCTAGCATGGAAGGGATCCAAGCTGTATGTCCCAGCTAGCTTAAGACTGGAAGTGCTGCAACGCAGCCATGACTCAAAGCTAGCCGGTCATTTCGGATTCCTGAAAACCCTGCACTTGGCTAGGAGGCAATTCTGGTTGCCGAAAATGAAAGCAGATGTGGAGGACTACATAAAGAGCTGTGCCACTTGCGCGGCCATGAAGATGAGACCAGGAAAAACCCCTGGACTCCTTCAACAAGTAGCAAGCCCCAGCAGACCTTGGGAGGAGATTGCGATGGATTTTATAGTCGAATGCCCAGAGAGCGGGGGAAACACAGTGATTTGGATGGTGCTCTGACCTAGGCTTCCTGATAAATCATAAAACACAAACGTAGTCCCAAAAAACCTCTTTTTATTTCAACGGCTGTGAATTATGTTCATTCCCAGCCGTAATAAGTCCCAAACAATGCTAATTAGTCTGACAGAAATCTTCCACAGTCCTTCGGAAGAAGGCTGATAAGCACCAACCTTTATCTCTCTTGACACGCTGCCAAAGACCTAATTGGCAAGGAGCTTTTCAAGGCCAAACAGAACACAGTCAGAACGGAGTTACACCGACTAGAATTGAACCAAGTTGCTTCCTGCAACGAGCACATCGGTGTGCTTCCCTTTTATATCCTATGGGAGGGGCCAATCATCTCCAAGCCTTACTCCCGAGTAGTCCTTTTCTTCCATAACTGTTCTTGCCTTCTGGCAGCTCTGTGCATGCGTGCATTGGGAACAGGCTCCCCCTGTTCCTCTGCCTCGCTCATGTTAGCCTCCGGAGGCTCTGGAGTCAGCACAGAACTCCCAGATGGCCTGGGCCGCATCTCTGGCTCTGGCACAGAGTCTTCTCCAGACTCCAGGCCTGGCCCATGGTCCTCCCCAGCATCCTCGCTGTCTGACTCTGCTGCTAGCTCCACAGGCCGCTGGCGGACCACAACAGACGGTAATCAACTTATTTTCTAAGCAATCCCATTTCACTGCTTGCTCCGGACTACCCTCGGCGAAGAAACTGTCAAAGATGTTCATCAAACATATCTACCGACTGCATGGAATAACCCGCTGGGTAATATCTGACCGAGGAGTCCAATTCACTGCTACATTTTGGAGAGAGTTCCTCAGATCGGTCGGATCCACCCAGGGACTTAGCTCGGCTTTTCATCCGACTACGAATGGCACAGTGGAGAGAGCAAACGCAATGGTGGAACAATATATAAGATGTTATGTGGATTATCAACAGGAAAACTGGCTGGACCTATTACCATTTGCAGAAGTAGCTTACAACAACGCAGTGCATAGCAGCACCGGATTGTCCCCTTTCCAGGTCACAAGCGGCATGGATTTTGTCCCCATGCCCAAGCTACCCAGAGAACCACCATCCTCCATGACATTGACTGATTGGATGGAATCGCTGAGGAAAGGGTGGGAGAACACAAAGAAAGCACTAGCAGATGCCGCAGAAGCGTACAAAAAGCAGGTGGACAAACACCGACCTCTCCAACCTCCTTTCCGTGTGGGAGATCGGGTTTTCCTGTCAACTAAATATATAAGACTGAAACTACCCAGTGAAAAGCTAGGACCTAAGTTTTTAGGTCCTTTCCCCATAGTGAAAGTAATTAACCCAGTGACAGTTCAGCTTAGCCTCCCACGTATATTAGGGAAAATACATCCTGTCTTTCATTGCAGCTTGCTGAAACCAGCATTTGGATCAAGGTTAAGACCGCAGACCCAATCTGCTTCTAAGCCTATAGTAGTACAAGGGGAAACCCATTACGAAGTGAAAAGGATCCTAGACTCTAGATCATTTAGAGGCAGATTACAATACTTGGTTCATTGGAAGGGGTACCCTTTGTCTGAGGCTACTTGGGTAAAAAGCTGGGATGTGAAAGCAGATAGGTTAGTAAAGCAATTCCATGATAAGTATCCTGATAAGCCCAAGGGTCCCCCTGGCGGGGGAAAGAGTTGGTTAGGTGATAGTGGTTAACCCCCTTCTGTTGCTCTTTTGATCTCATTTCATGATTCAATCATCGGATGAGGGGAGCAGCCTGTCAGGCCTGGAAACCATCTTGGACCTTGGCTCTTCAGACCTGCCACATTTAGTGCTGTGGGAACCTGGGAGGGGGGATTGTGTGAGTGGAGAGATATAGTCAAAATAACATTCCTTTCTCCGAGAGTCAATGTCACTCTGCCCTGCACCTGGAGGGGTGTGCCTGGGAGGCATCTCCAGTTGGGATGGTGCATTGATTGGACAGTGTGATGGATATGTGGGTGCTGGAGCAGGGGCTTGAACTTTCTTTTGGGTGTGGAAAACAGGAAGCTTTCAGATTCGGGTTTTCCCAGATGTGCCAATATGACATCTCTAATAAAATGGAACTTTGAGGAAATCTATGCCTCGGAGTTTTCTTTCGTTGGGGGTGTTACTTGGAATCCTGAAAACGTTATTTACATTTGGATGCTTGGCAATTTGTTCATATTTATGAAAGTTGCAGTGTCACCAGGGTCATGTGATCATCTTTTGCAACCTTCTGACAAGCAAAATCAATGGGGAACTCAGCTTCAATTAACAACTGTGTTACTAATTTAACAAATGCAATGATTCACTTAACAAATGTGGCAAGAAAAGTCATAAAATGGGGCAAAATTCACTTAACAAATTTCTCACTTAACAACATAAATTCTGATCGTAAGTCAAGGACTACCTCTACAGTAATAACTATAGCCAAAAAGGTCATAAAATTGGGCATGACTCACTTAACAACTATTACAAACTTTACAATGTTTACAATGTTTAGTAACGGAAATTCTGCTCCCCGTTGTGGTTGTAAGTTGAGGACTTAACCATGCTATAGTTTCCGCAATATGGTTCCTTTCAAGAATTATAGAGCTGAAGTGCCGAATTGGGACAAGGAAGAATCAGAGTGACAAGCTACTTTCTCAAAGGCTTGTCTGGATAACAGGCCAGTTATTAGGATGATGTTCACCCAACACACCTTACCACAATTAGCCAGGCCCGTTTTAGCCTAGCATAGTATGTGAACGAGGCTCTGTTGATTTACTATGTCCTGAAAGGGCAGAAAATTGGATTAAAATGAGTAAGCAGGTGATGAAACCAACTCAGTCTCATCTTCAGAAATTGTGAAGATAAGACGAAGGAAGCATTCCTGCTTTGATATACTGTATGTGCCACTCTGCGCTCCCAGAGAAAAAAAGAAGAATTCAAATGCATCCATTAATAAATAATTAAAAAATGAGCCAGCTTGTTGTGACATCTCTCAGTCGGATGAATGCTACATTGCTGGAGGCAAGAAATAAACCTCTGAAATACTATCCAAATGCATACATGGTGAACCATTGAGATCTTAGTGTAGCATTTCCCAAATAAATCCTACTTGCAGTCTGTTCTTTTTAATTAACTAAAGCCTGTTCTTTATACGTCACTTCCATAACTGTTTAAGAAATCTTAACAGGTGAAGGGTTTTTTTAAAAATTGCTTAGGCCACGGGTGTCAAACTCACCACGTCACGTTGCCGTCACATGACGTTTTGTGAAGTTTTTCCCATTCGCGGAGCTGGGGTGGGTGTGGCCTGCACGTGACACATCCGGCCCGCTGGCCGCCAGTTTGACACCCCTGGTTTAGGCCACTAAGATTTATGTAAACCGTTATCAAGGGCTGCACCTGAGCTTTTTTAAAATTGTGTTTTTGTATTCACTTTTATTATGTGGTTAAAAAAAGCAAAATGAATGCTATTTGTTTTGAGCTGTTATTCTCGGCAAGTTACTGTCTGATATCCGCGGACTAGGAATTTAATTAATTAGTTGTCTTTCCCAGAGCAGGTAATTCTGTTGCATACTGCAGTGGGAGTGATTTATTATTATTATTTATTTATTGGCTGATAACCAATCTTCAGCTGCTGGTTTGGCAGATGTGAAGAGAAATGAAATTTTGAGAGGCACAAAGTCCTTGCTCAAAGCTTAAGGGAGTGACGGGGAAGAACAGAGCAACCTTTTCCAATCTGTGTCTTCAGAAGCCTTGGGCTTCAGTTCTCATCATCTCCCACTTGATGGCTCTGCTGGCTGATTTTAAAACATTGAAGTCCACTAGACTGGCAGAGTATTGTGATGGGGCGGCCTGAAATAGAGGATGAAGGATGAGAGTGCCAGAAAGTATTTTGGTCCAGCCTATTTTTTCTTCTTTGGATACAACTGGAATCCAATTGAAAAGCACTATGCGGGGGGGGGGGGGGGGCGTGGACAGCGTCGCGGCGAAATGACGCTTTCTTCGGGGGCTGTCAGAGTCTTTTTAGTCCAAAGCCATCCTGAAGGGACGGTGAATGAGGGAGGCACAGACTGGCGAGCACAGGGAAGTCGCAAATTCCCTGGCTAGTCGGAAGAAGCCTCTCAAACTGACAGCTGGGAAAACTGCCATTGCAAGCTGTTACAAAGCTGGGGCAGTCACAAGAAAAAAGCAAAAGTAAAAGGCAGTGTGGATAATCTGGGTGAGATAAACAATTTTTGTTACAATACAGTATATGTTTTTATTCATTTATTTATTTATTTATTTATTTATTTATTTATTTATTTATTTATTTATTTATTTATTTATTTATTTATTTATTTATTTATTTATTTGTCTTTTTTATATGCCGCCCCACTCCCGTAGGACTCAGGGCGGCAAACTTTCACAACCTTCTGGGGAAAAGTATTAAAAGGAACGGCTTGAAGAGAGGAGGGGGGAGTGGGCGTGTGTCAGCCACCCCACCTCTGGTATAATAGCGGCGAAGAAAGCAGTGGGCTCAAAATAAAGAAGGAAAAAATTGAAATGAGCTGGAATTGATTTAAGAAGAGCAAAAAGCCTGATTGTGTATTTTCAAGGTTACGTTAATATCAACTAAAGCAGGGGTAACCAACCTTTCAGACCTCAGGGACCACTAAATTCATAATTTTAAATCCCGCGGACCACTAATATGATCTGCCTAATGACCAGCTGGGTGGGCGTGGCTAGGTGGTCATGTGACTGGGTGGGCATGACCAACTCGATGTCACTCATGTTGAGGGGCACCTTGCCAGCCTCTACTCGCCCCTCCCCTCCCAGCCACTCCTCGCCTCCCCGCCCGGGCTCCTTGGGGCCCCAACAGGAAGCAGTTGTTGGAGCTAAACAGCCACCACCAGAAAGAGTTGGCAAAACAGCGGGCTCAGTTCAAATTGGATCTGACCGAAAAGGAGGCTCAGTAGAAGCACCTCACTGAGGACTACGAGCATAGGCTTTCCAAGCAGAGGGAGGACCTGCAGGAGTAAAAGGCCAGGTACCGACGCCTGGAGGCTCAGCGGGCTGAGATGGTCAGCCAGTTCCAGGCCATGATGCAGTCCCACTGAAACAAGGCCCTCCGGCTCTTTGCCACACCCCTGAACTGGCTCTCTCGGCGGCGCCATAGACACCACCATCTTGTTTTTGGCTTCTGCGCATGTGCAGAAGCTTGGTTTTTGGCACTTCAAATGTGCGTGTGGCGCATGGCGCACAATGCGCACGCACCCACGTGGCATGGGAGGAAGTGAACTGGCGGCGAGGTAAGTTAGAACCCACCCCTGAATCAAAGCCTTACCCTTTTTTGATTATATGGTTGCAGCTGCCATCTTAAAATTTTAAAAACCTCTAGATCAGGGTTGTCAAACTCTCGGTCCGCAGCCCGGATGCGTCACGCGCTGGCCACACCACCCGGTTTAGCGAAGGAGAAAATAATCCTGATACAACACGCGATGCCGCCGTGACGATGCGAGTTTGACACCCCTCCTCTAGATCCATCCAATCATGCTAATCCAGTAATTCTTTAATCTCCACCACTCTAGGTGAAGATAGTAGAACAAACAGGTGCTCCAATTTGTGCACTCCTGAACGTATAAGTAGTCCTTGAGTCATGACCACAATCAAGATCAGAATTTCCATTGCTAAGCAAGGCAAATGTTAAGTAAGTTGTCCCCAATTTTATGACCTTTTTGCCATCGTTATGTGAATCACAGCAGTTAAGTGAATTAAGTGAGTAGTCATTAAGTGAATCTGGCTTCCCCATTGACTTTGCTTGTCAGAAGCCAGCTGGGAAAGTCACAAATGGCAATCATATGACCCCGGGGACACTGCAACTGTTGTAAATATATTGCCAGTTGCCAAGCACCCGAATTTTGATCATGTGACCAATGTCCCCTGTGGTGGTCTCCCATGAGAAATGAGACACGCAGACAGGTACCTCGGGAAGGGAGCACAGAATCTTCTGTGTAACCCTCTTTTATTACATTTCAGTTCATATCCAGTTACATTCTTATGACAAAGTTAGTAAGGGGTGGGTATATACCATATATGGTCATATTGTTAGTCTACTCCTGAGTACACATCTTTCAGGTAACTTATGCATTCGGGTCACGTATCTATGCATTCAGGTCACGTAGGCACTGGGGTCAGCAGATTTCAGATGAGATGAGTCACATCATGCTTTTCCTGTCCTGCTTAGTGCCATTGTCCTAATAGTTAATGAAGTAACCATTACACCAGCTGAAGTAAAGTACTTTGTTCCCAAATTAATCCCACATCTCCTCCTTTTTTGTTTTATCAAACGGTCCAACCTCCAATTCCAGAAGGGCTTTGGTTTCGCTGATTAGAACGTCCTTCCTGTTGGAGAAAAGCAAGTTTTTGCACATGTGCAGGAGAGAGGGGAGAGATTGAATACAACAACACGACAATATCAATAATACCACAATAATTATAACTGTTGGTATGAGTGACCTCAGCCAACTCCCATCAGGTAGCCAGGACCATAAGGCATCCCAAATGTCAATGATGCCACTTCCGTCTCCGGCCAGGTGGTTGACCATGTTCTCCATATGCTCAATTGTGTGCGTGATGTTATATTTATAGACAGATACATAAGCATAACAATGTGAATGAATTAAAACACAAACACATCCTTTAGCAGCCAATACAATATCCAAAGCATATCTATTCTGTAAGACCACTTCTCAAATTTCTCCTAATTCTTTGTTAATGAATTTCATAGCTTTAATAGTGTCATTAAACATAACCACAGTCCAGCTACTGAGTAAATGTAAGTCTTTATAATTCATCGCAACCCCAAGATTAGGGAGAATTCCCCGAGATATTTGAGTAGTCAGGGAACCCCCCAAGGTTAAGGGTTGATCTTCAATGCCAGCTCTTTTGTTCCGCAAACGACCTGTTGGTAATGTTGAAACAGGGTAAGTAGCAGGCACCAAGAGACCCAGGGTGCAAATACCCTTCCAATCTCTTGGGACCAGCCGATAGGCTCGCCGGCCACAAAGAAGCCAAAATTGTGTTAACTCATAATGTCCTGAATCAGAAGAATTAGCAAACATAATCATAGTCTTCATTTCTGAACATGCTACATACGTGGAAACGTTTGTCCACTGATTAGACGTGCTGATACCATTTACAGTTGTAAGATTGCGTTTTATATGTGCACACCGTTTTGCTGAATCCCATACAATGGTTTGTTGGCAAGTAGTGTAATTGCCCATTTCCAAGGCGTTTGCTAACAAGCCTGTGCTTTGGAAACAAAAGCGAGCAGGTTCTAAAATTCTGGTAGAAACTGCATGTGTATAGTTCAACATGACTGGAGTGGGGTTCCATGAAGCATGAAGTGCCAGTCCTGACTTGCTGTCTGATGGAATGTGCATACAAATCCAACAATCAGTTTTATTCAACAGCTGAGCTGCCTTATTCAGGTCTCTTACGAACGCATTTGTTTCCCAGGCCCCTGGATCGCTGGTCTTAACGTGTTGATGAGGTGACAAAATAAGGGTGAACGCAGCGAGCAGGAGTCCAGATGATATCGCCATTGTCATTGACGGCAGCGTAGCCTCGACCCCAAGTGACAAGGGAGGCCGGGCCTTTCCACGTAGGATCAGGAAGGCAGCGATAATAGACTTGCGGTCGCGGGGAGTCTATAGGAGAAGCAGAAAATTTTGCCGACTTGCGGCGGTTGAATCAGGGGTGCCAGAAACATTGAGAAAATTGAGGGTAAACAAGACAAGGTTCAAGGTATTTTGTATCCCAGGCAAGCCGGGGTGGTTTTCCCCTTTCTGTTTTTATTGTTTAGGATTGCCTAGAATACAGAAGGTCCGAATACAATGATTAATAACATGGTTGGTGGCTTCGCCCCTCCGGGGGGATGCCATAATGGACAACTCTCTGTACCCCGGGGGTTAACCCCAAGGGGGACAGAGTGAGCTTGCAGACTGCAAGTGGGACATTGCTGAATAATAGCAGAAGCTTCCGCTGCAGAAAGAGAAAATTGTTTCAGCAAGGCCTTTCAGTTTTTGGAGAAAATAAGAGTGGCTAGTCCACGGAGTAATGGGTGACAAAGAAAAAATAGAAAGATGGGGGGGGGCAAGGAGGGCAGCAGCATCTGCCTGAGAATTCCCCTCCTGGATAATACCAGGAAATGGTTAATGACTTCTGATATGGGCCGGAAAAAAGAGTAAAGTCCTAGCATGAAGGAGAGAATGTAAGGTTAAAAAATAAGCTGAGAAGATTGTCATCAAGAGATGGGGAAACTTGAGTCAAGAGGAATGGAAGAACCTAGTAAACATCTATAAGATTAGCATTAATCCCAGATGCTAAATAAACTTCCAGGGAGAATCATGAACTAATTAACAGACATTATGAAAATCAGAAATAATTGCAAAGGTGCAGAAACAGTTAAAGTAAGACAAAAATCTTTAGGAAGATTAAAAATAAATTTCCCTACAAAATCTGAAGCTGTTTAATCAAAATAAAATTCAATAATGAAAAAAGCAAAGTTGTACATTTAGGCAAGGAAAAACAAAACAAAATGCACAGGTACAGTATATGTGATATCTTGCTCAACAATAGTAACTGTGAGATGAATCTTGGAATTTTAGTGGACAACCATTTAACTATGAACCAGCCGTGTGCAGCAGCTGCCAAGAAATTAAAACAGTTCTAGGCTGCATTTACAGAGGGAGAGAATCAAGATCACTTGAAATATCAATACCAGTTTACAATGCCTTAGTAAGCCACACCTGAAACACTGCCTTCAGTTTCAGTTGCTACGATGCAAAAAAAAATGTTGAGAGACTAGAAAGAATGCAGAGAAAGCAACAAAGATAATTAGTGAACTGGAAGCTAAAACATATGAAGAACAGTTGCAGGAACTGGGCATCTCCAGTTCAATGAAAAAAGGACTAGGGGACACATGATAGCAGTTTTCCAATATCTCTGGAGTTGCTATAAAAAGAAGGAAACAAACTATTCTTCAAAACATCTGAGGGCAAAACAAAAAGCAATGGGTGGAAACTAATCAAGGAGAGAAGCAACTTAAAACTAAAAAAATTTCCTCACAGTTAAAACAATCAATCAGTGAAAAAGTTTGTCTTCAAAACATGTGATTGCTCCAACACTGAAATTTTTTTAAAAGACAACCATTTGTCTGAATGGATTTCCATTTGCCTGAAGTGCTTTAGGCATTCCTGTCTAGGCACAGGGGGTTGGACTAGAAGACCTTTAAGGTTCCTTCCAACTCTGTTATTCTGTTCCACTCTATAGCTATTTGAAAAAACAAAAACTCTCTGAAATTCAAATTCAAATTTAAATTTAAAAATAGGAAAAATGGTTTTAAAAATATCATGGCAAACTCTAGCAAGTTGCAAAGAGCTCAGCTAAAGTCTAAGAATAAAAAACATGGAATAAATATAGCCATCCTACAAAATAAATTTGTTGCAAGGACAACACAGCCAATGCTTCCAGTAGGTGCAGGCAAACACAGCACCTACAACACCACACAATGTTGTGTAAAACCTTGCATTTTGGAAAATATCTATGAAAATATTTATGAGGAAAAATAATGGAACATAATTTCATGGAAAAATCACAAAAATTAAAATCTGCAAACAGAAGTAAAATTACTGTTGCTAAAGAAAAGCAAAGTTAATAGGTAATTTGAAATGTATTTATTTATTTATTTATTTATTTATTAAACGCTCTTATAGGCGTTATACATATTGCAAATGTAATCCCATCAGCTGCAGTAGCATTTTAAACTTTGACTAGCTTTCTGAGGGATGAGATTAGATCATAGAATGTTTAACTTTAGTTAATAATGTAAATAATGAACTTAACAAAAAAGGTGGATAATTTAAAAAAAAGGACTACCCAATTAATAGTTCCCAGCAATTGTAACTGAATTAAAATAATAATTGTGGGATAACTGATGCAGCATAAGATCGAGACATCTTATGTCCTAGATACAAAAAAATTTCTTGTAGCTAAATTTTTTCTCTCTGGTGCAACATTTAATCCATAGGAGAGAACACTATACAGATAAAACATCCAATTTAAGTAATTCCAAGTATGAAACCTGTATGAGAATCAACACCTTTGCCAGGCGCTCTGCACTTTTCCTTAAAACATTTCTGCTTACCACAATTGCAACAATTTCCTTGGGCTTTGTTACTTTGTCTCATGGCTGCAATTAGCAAATTATTTTGATGGCTAGATGAACGTATATCTTGCCAAATTTTAACCATTTCAGCCATTTCAGGATTTTTTCCTAATGCTAAGATGTTCCTGCATTCAGAAGCAGCTTTTTTGTTAACGCAATCAGTGTATTCTTGATTAGGTTTCTGCTGAATGTTTGAAAAGGTGTGTGCCGGCTTATCAGGTTTCTGAAAATCTTCAAAGGCACATTCAGAAGAAGCTTGCAAATTTGGTGTAGGAAGGACAGTTTTAACATTTACTTTAACTGGACAATGAGCAAGCATTTGAACAATTTCATGATTCTTTTCTAATCTTTCTTCTTGCATTTTTTGAATCAGACCAGTATTTTTTACTACTGGAAAAGACTCAGGAGATGAAACTTGGAGACTCTTTGCAAGTTTTATCCCTTTTTGGTGTTCTTCCTTAAATTCTGCCCTGTCTATGCTGAATGCCTCCTGTGGAGGAACAATAGATAAGGAAGCAGTAGCATCCAAAGTGCCGGATTTTAAAGCCTTTTGGTATGCCCCGCGAATAAGGCCAGATTGCAAAACAGGAGCAGGGTTGGAAGCAGAAAAAACAGGGGTTTCGGGAGCCGTGGGTGAAAAAGAATGCACGACTGAAGGTAATGGGGTAGTCAACATGACCGAGGGAATCTGATAAGGTGGGGGATCTAATAAAAGCTGGCGAGGCGGGTCAGCATGAGTCTGAATCATAGTATAAGCCTCACTTTTAGAAAAGGATGGGGTAAATTTTTGTTCTTGAGGGGAAAGGTATTTTTTCCTGCCCAATTGTCTCAGCTCTTCCACGTTTTGAGCTGTAGACGTTCCACCCCCCATACTTACGAGAAGAGTCAGTCGTCAGCGACGTCGTCGGGTGCACCGTGCCTATTCCAGGCGATAAGTAGGGGGTCGGCAGGGACGTATTCCCATGAGGAATCACATCGAGGGGTCACCAAATGTGGTGGTCTCCCATGAGAAATGAGACACGCAGACAGGTACCTCGGGACGGGAGCACAGAATCTTCTGTGTAACCCTCTTTTATTACATTTCAGTTCATATCCAGTTACATTCTTATGACAAAGTTAGTAAGGGGTGGGTATATACCATATATGGTCATATTGTTAGTCTACTCCTGAGTACACATCTTTCAGGTAACTTATGCATTCAGGTCACGTATCTATGCATTCAGGTCACGTAGGCACTGGGGTCAGCAGATTTCAGATGAGATGAGTCACATCATGCTTTTCCTGTCCTGCTTAGTGCCATTGTCCTAATAGTTAATGAAGTAACCATTACACCGGCTGAAGTAAAGTACTTTGTTCCCAAATTAATCCCACAGTCCCCTCTAATTTTTTTGTGAGCGGAAAAGTATAGTGTCTGAGCAGCACGTTTTCTTCCATGAGCACCTGAATTTATTTTTTTATTATTTTTTTATTTTTTTATTGTATTTATTTATTTACTTGTTGCATTTGTATGCCGCCCAACTCCCAGAGGACTCTGGGCGGCTTAACAACATTTGCAAATATAAAATATAAAAAAAACATTAAAACAGAGAAAAATTTAAAAAAACTTATACATGCCCTTTCATGGCAGAGGACATTTGACATTTCATGGCTGAGGACATTTTCACAGTTGTCACCCAAGACAACAATGAAATCAGTGTTATTTGAAACTCAAAGTCCTTGAATGGGGGAGCCTGAAGCACTTCTTTGCACGTGGAACTGAACAGAGTCGCATCGGACACTTTGGAGAAAGGGGCAGGGGCTGGAGGGGGGAATCCTAAGGAGGGCCTTCTCTGTAGGGGCCCCTGCTCTCTGGAACCAACTTCCCCCAGAGATCCGAATTATCCCCACCTTGCTGGCCTTCCGAAAAGCCATTAAGACATGACTCTTCCTGCAGGTGGGGGTGAGTTGAGACGATCTTATACCTGTTGTCTCCCCCAGGTATGTATGGTGTGTATATATATATATTTTAACTGTTTTTAAGTGCTTTTAATAATTTGTTTGGAGTTTTTTATAAAATGTTGTACGCCGCCCTGAGTCCTGAGGGAGTAGGGCGGCATAGAAAAGCTACCAAATAAATAAATAAATAAATAAATAAATAAATAAGGAGGCCGGGAAGGAAGTGATGTCACCTGCTCCTAAAGAGAAGGTTGAGGGGCTTGGGGGTGTCTTTATACAGGTGCTAATGAGACGCACACCCCCTTTTAAAAATAAATAAATCTCCCTTTCCAGTGGGTTAGAGAATTCATGCACAATGTAGCATTGCCTACAAAGCAGGTTGGTACCTCCGTCTGGAAAAAGGGGAGGGGATGGTTTTATTGCAACCCTAGAAGTGTGAGGGTGGGGGTGGGAGAAAACCCAGGGGGCTTATCCTAAGGTGACCAGATTTTAACATTGGTAAAGAGGGACACCATTGACCGGGGTGGGTGGGTTCCTGATTAAAAATTTGGTCTATATGGAGCAACAAAAATTTCCATAGAAAATCATGTCCCCCCCAGTCCTTCTTTTCTCTAGACTAGTCAAACCCAAATCCTGCCACCGTTCTTCATATGTTTTAGTCTCTAGGCCAGTGGTGGCCAACCTTAAGCATACCATCCGCCAATTTTTTTCGCAGACGAGTTCCGATCCACCATTTATTATTTATTTATTTTTTTGGTCGTTTTTGTATGCCGCCCCACTCCCGTAGGACTCAGGGCAGCCATACAACTTTCTTTCTTTCTTTCTTTCTTTCTTTCTTTCTTTCTTTCTTTCTTTCTTTCTTTCTTTCTTTCTTTCTTTCTTTCTTTCTTTCTTTCTTTCTTTCTTTCTTTCTTTCTTTCTTTCTTTCTTTCTTTCTTGCTCTTCCTTCCTTCCTTCCTAACTTCTTTCTTTCTTTCTTTCTTTCTTTCTTTCTTTCTTTCTTTCTTTCTTTCTTTCTTTCTGTCTGTCTGTCTGTCTGTCTGTCTGTCTGTCTGTCTGTCTGTCTGTCTGTCTTTCTGTCTTTCTGTCTGTCTGTCTTCTTTCTTCTTCTTTCTTCTTCCTTCCTTCCTTCCTTCCTTCCTTCCTTCTTTCCTTTCTTTCTTTCTTTCTTTCTTTCTTTCTTTCTTTCTTTCTTTCTTTCTTTTTCATCTTTCCTCTTTCCTAACATCTCTCTCTCTCTCTCTCTCTCTCTCTCTTTCTTTCTTTCTGTCTGTCTGTCTTCTTTCTTCTTCCTTCCTTCCTTCCTTCCTTCTTTCTTTCTGTCTTCCTTCATTCCTAACGTCTTTCTTTCTTTCTTTCTTTCTTTCTTTCTTTCTTTCTTTCTTTCTTTCTTTCTTTCTTTCTTTCTTTCTTTCTTCTTTCTTCTTCTTTCTCCTTCCTTCCTTCCTTCCTTCCTTCCTTCCTTCCTTCCTTCCTTCCTTCGTTCCTTCCTTCCTTCCTTCATGGCTGTGGAGAGGGGCTGACTGAAGAAGATCCAGCGGCCACCAACCTACCGAGGCTCCTGGAAGACGGGCAGCCATCAGCCCAGCCGGGGGAGGAGGAGGAGGAGGAGAAAGGCAGCGATTTAGCCCATCAAGCGCACTCCGCTCGGCGGCTCTTGGACGGGACAGCAGCATGCGCGGAAGGAAAGCCGGAGGACGGTGCTGAGCACCCGAGGCTCTCCAGGCAGCGGCAGGTGACAGCGGGCACTGGCCGAGTCCTCTCACGGGCAGTCGCGCAGACCCTGCCTCCGCCGAGGAGGAGAGGGAAAGGGAAGCGCTCCCGCAGAGCGTCCTGACTGAAAGTTACCGTCGCCCGTCCTGCCTAAGCGGCCGTGCGACGCGACCCCGGAGCTGGATGGGTGCAAGAGCAGGAAGAGAGAGAAAAAGAAAGAAAAGGTGACGCTGTTTTAGCGAGCGAAAGTGATTCCGACCGCGGAGCACAGGCACCCGGTGAGTGGGGCGAGAGGCGCGGAGATGGCAGTGCCCCGCATTTCTCGCCCCGCTCACCGGGCGTCTCTGCTCCGCGGTCGGAATCACTTTCGCTCACTAAAACAGCGTCACCTTTTCTTTCTTTTTCTCTCTCTTCCTGCCCTTGTGCCTTGCTCCCCGAGTTTTAACTCCCCCCCCAATCTCGCACGCCACCCTTTCAGGCCGATTTTTGGAAATAATACCCTAGCTTGTCATGCATTCTTTCCAAAAATCGGGACTTTTTAGAAACGCCGCGGGACGCGGGACAAATGTTTAAAAAGCGGGACTGTCCCACCAAAAGCGGGACATCTGGTCACACTAGCTTATCCCCAACGCAGAAACAGCTCGTTTTTGAAAGGATGCAGATGGAACAAGACCACAACAGAAACCAGTGAAAAGATCACCCCAATTCTTTATTTATTTACATATGTTATTTCTAGCCCTCTCCTTCCCAGTCAAGTAAGCCCTCGCTTCCCCCACCCCCTTTCCCCTCATTTGCAGTCTGAAAGCAGGAGGCAAACGGGGAGGGTGAGGGTGGAGGAAAGAGATTTCTTTTATTCTTGCTGATTGTCCCTAATCTGTTTTCTCTCCCAGAGCATCCTGGGACACGTAGTTCTCCATCCAAGCATTCCTTCGACATACGGCAATAAGAAACTACCATTCCCATCAGGAAGCACAGAACCTTTTTAGCCTCCTGTCTAGTTCCCCCCAACTGCTCCTCCCACCGAGCCCGAACTGCGCTACAGATCAAAAGTCCTGCGCTGCAGTTTGCTGTCGCCTGCGCGCCCGCGCAGCTACGCAGCTTACAGGGAACAGTGCATGTGACCATGGTGATGCTGCAATGGTCATTAGTGCGAGGACTGGTCATAAATCATTTTTTCCAGTTCCCTTGTAACTTCAAATGGTCGCTAAATGAATGGTTGAAAGCAGCGGTGGGTTCTAACATACCTCGCTGCCAGTTCGCTTCCCCCTGCACCGCGTGGGTGCGCCCCATGGGCGCGTGTGTGCAAAGCGTGCGCGCGTGCATGCACAGTGCCAAAAAATCCAGGGGGGGGAAACCAAAAACAAGATGGCGACTGCATGCACAGTGCCGGAAACTCTGCTTCTGCGCATGCTCAGAAGAAAAAAAAATTCAAAAAAATTCAAAAAAAGATGGCGGCGCCCACGGACCGGCACTGACCAAAACCGGGTCAGTGACATCATCGTGACATCACCAGCGGGTTGCTACCGGTTCGGGCAAACCAGGAGGAACCCTCCCCTGGCTGAAAGTTGAATCTGTATCTGTCAAACTAACTCCAGATCAGCCTATAAATATCTTACTTGTCCTATGATCTGTCCCTTCTATTTGGCTTCGTGAAATACACAATGGTGCATTTGTTGGAGGTTTAGTATTATGCTTTGTGGTTTATTCAATATGCCATGGTTAAACTTAATATGATACATAAATCAGGTCAGGATAGCTCAGGGATTGTAATCCATTCTCTGATCATGGAGATGGCTTGGAAGCTGCTGACTATGCAGAATATGTGATGCTTGATATTCTTTAGGCACTACCTCATATTAGTTCTATGAAAACTACAGTAGTTGCCTAGACACTTCTGGCTGGCCTTTTTTATAGTAATGATGTTCAGGGCCTTAATACCTGACACATGTATACATACGTGGCTGAACTAAAAACTGGGGGCCATGAGTTCTAGTCCACCTTTAGGCATCAAAGCTGGATTAGCAACTTTGGGCCTATCACTCCCTCTCAGGCCAATCCTGAGAACCAGTTTGGCCTAGTAGTTAAGGCACTAGGCTAGAAAGCAAGAGATTGTGAGTTCAAGTTCTGCCTTAGCCACGAAAGATATCTGGGTGACTTTGGGCCGGTCACTCTCTCTCAGCCCAGCCTACCTCTCAGGGTTGTTGTGGGAAAAATAAGAGGAAGAAAGTGTACAGAAAATGTTTGCCACCTTGAATTATTTGTAAAAATACCGTATTTTTTGGAGTATAAGACGCACCGGAGTATAAGACGCACCTAGATTTTAGAGGAGGAAAACAAGGATGAAAGTATTCTGAACCAAATGGTGTAGTAATATATTATTTAATAAAATGCCAGTATAGCAGAATACTTTTACAACCATGTATACTTTTTACAACCATGTATACTTTTTACAACCATGTACACTTTTTACAACCATGTACACTTTTTGGCTTTGACATTTTTCTGCAAGAAAGAACAATAATGTTTCCTTTATAACAATGCAGAGCACTTTAGCTGAAACCATGTTCATACATTCATATGCACACGCACACGCCCTCGCCCTAAACTTCAAACATGACAGCTTTAAGTCTTGTGGATTTCAACTCCCAGAATCCCCCCTCCAGTCATGCTAGCTCAGGAATGGGAGTTGAAGTCCACAAGTCTTAAAGTTGCCAAGTTTGAAGACCCTTGCACCCCTAACCTCTATTCTCATTCACCCTCTCAATTCCTTTAAAAAAATAATCTTTTTTTTATTCAAAAAGTTTTATTAGTACAAAGTACAAACATTTTTCTCATTTTCTCCCCCCCTTCCCCCCATCTCCCTCCCCTCCCCTCCCCCCCTCACACCCACCCACCCACCCCGACTTCCCAGAGAAAGAACAGGGCATTATATTCAATAAAATAAGTTTCAGTTAAACTAACAAATTCTTAATTTCCACATCACTCTAACTCTTTAACTCCTTGTTGCGCAAAACCTTTTAAGCATAATCTAAAAATCAAGCATCTTGTTAATTTAATTTAATTTAATTTAATGGATTTCTATGCCGCCCACTCCCTGGGGACTCTGGGCAGCTCACTGCATGTTAGATTCCATTACAGGTAAAATGCAATAATTAAAAAATATATAACAATATCAATACAATAATTAAAAATACAACAATACAAAAGTTAAAAAGAGTATCTCATTTCTATCATGGGGGGAGACCCTTATTTCATCTAGCTGGTCCCACTTTCACCCCGCGTGCCGGAAGAGCCAAGTTTTTATTGCTTTCCGGAAGGCCAGTAGGGTGGGAATGGTCCTGATCTCCGGGGGAAGCTGGTTCCACAGGGAGGGAGCTCCCACAGAGAAGGCCCTCCCCCTCGGCCCCGCCAGCCGACATTGTTTGGTCGACGGGACCTGGAGGAGGCCAACTCTGTGGGCCCTAACCGGTCGTAGGGAGTTATGCGGCAGGATGCGGTCCCGAAGATAACCTGGCCCTGAGCCATGTAGGGCTTTAAAGGTAACGACCAACACCTTAAATTGGATCTGGAGACTAATGGGCAACCAATGCAGCTGGCGGAGAATCGGTGTTACGTGGGTGCATCTAGGTACACCCACCACAGCTCGCGCAGCTGCATTTTGCACCAATTGTAGTCGCCGGACACTCTTCAAGGGTAGCCCCATGTAGAGCGCATTGCAGTAATCCAGCCGGGAGGTCATAAGGGCATGAGTGACTGTGAGAAGTGCCTCCTTCTCCAAGTAGGGTCGCAACTGGTGCACAAGACGTACTTGTGCAAAGGTCCCCCTAGCCACAGCTGAAAGATGTTGTTCCAATTTTAGCTGTGGGTCTAGGAGGACACCCAAATTGCGAACCCGTTCTGAGGGAGCTAATTTCTCCCCCCAAGAACCAAGGATGGACAATTGGTCGAGTCCTTAGGGGGCAATATCCACAGCCACTCAGTCTTGTCAGGGTTAAGTTTTAGCCGGTTCTTCCCCATCCAGACCCTAACATCGGCCAGGCAGCGGCCTATTACGTCCACGGCTTCCCCGAATTGAGACAGGGTGGAGATGTACAACTGGGTATCATCAGCATATTGCTGATACCTCACCCCGTGTCGTCGGATGATCTCACCCAGTGGCTTCATGTAGATGTTAAACAGGATGGGCGAGAGGACCGAGCCCTGCGGCACCCCACATAGTAGGGGCCTAGGGCTCGACCTCTGCCCCCCTGTCAACACTGACTGCATCCTGTCAGAGGAAGGAGGAGAACCACTGCAAGACAGTGCCACCCACCCCCACCTCTCCGAGACGACGCAGAAGGATACCATGGTCAATGGTATCGAAGGCCGCTGAGAGGTCAAGTAGCACCAGGATAGAGGAATGACCCCTATCCCGGGCTTGCCAGAGATCATCCATCAGGGTGACCAAAGCCATTTCCATACTGTAGCTGCGCCTGAAACCAGATTGAAAGGGATCCAGAAAATCAGTATCATCCAACAGTCGTAGGAGCTGGAGCGCCACCACTTTCTCAACAACCTTCCCCGCGAAGGGAAGGTTGGAGACTGGACGGAAGTTCTTTAAATCCGCCGGGTCCAGGGAAGGCTTCTTGAGGAGGGGTCTCACCACCGCAGTTTTTAAGGGCTGCGGGACGGACCCCTCTCTCAAAGAAGCGTTGACCAACGCCTGGAGCCAGCCGCGTGAAACCTCCCTGGTGGCCGAAACCAACCAGGAAGGGCACGGGTCCAATAAACAGGTGGCAGAGCTCATAGCTCCTATGGCCTTGTCCACATCCTCAGGAGTCACCGGTTCAAACCTATCCCATATAACCGGACTAAGACCTGCCCCAGTCATCTCGGCCTGTACTGCCCAATCGGAGTCCAGGTCTGTCCGAATCTGAGTGACTTTGTCCGCCAGAAACCGAGAAAATTCCTCAGCTCTACCCTGCAAGGGATCTCTGCCTTCCTCCTTAGCAAGAAGGGTGCGGGTCACCCTAAACAGGGCGGCTGGGCGGGAGTCAGCGGACGCAATAAGAGCGGAAAAATGCGAACATTTTGCCGCCCTTATCGCCACTAAGTAAGACTTAATGAAAGTTCTTAAAAGTGTCCGGTCAGACTCAGCTTTACTAGATCTCCATCGTCGCTCTAGGCGTCTCTTGTGGCGCTTCATCTCCCGGAGTTCCTCGGTAAACCAAGGAGCCCTCCTGGATCCACTTCCACGGAGAGGTCGCAAAGGCGCAATCCGATCCAGAGCCCCCGCTGCCGCCTGATTCCAGGCGGCGACCAGAGACTCGGATGAACTGTGTACCAGGGATTCAGGTATTTCCCCAAGTTCCCTCTGGAATCCGTCGGGTTCCATTAGGCGCCTGGGGCGGAACAGCTTCATCGGTCCCGCCTCCTTGCGGTGGAGGGGTGGTGCCATAAAATCCAACCTCAGAAGGAAATGATCTGACCACCACAAGGGTACTGTGACTAAACCCCTCAGCCTCAGATCATCTCTCCACTGCCCCGAGAGAAACACAAGGTCAAGCGTGTGACCACCCTCATGAGTCGGACCCTGAACTACTTGGGTCAGGTCCATGGTTGTCATGGAAGCCATGAACTCCTGGACTGCCCCTGAGGCTTCGCTGGGTGATGGCAGATTAAAGTCCCCCAGCACCATCAACCTGGGGAACTCAACCGCCAGCCCTGCAACCGCCTCGAGCAGAACAGGCAGGGCCTTTGCAACGCAGCTAGGAGGCAGGTACGTTAGCAGAAGGCCCACCTGAACCCCTAAGTCCAACTTCAGAAGGAGTGTCTCACACCCAACAATCTCTGGGGCAGGGCTCCTTCGAGGACACAGATTCTGGCGAGCTATAATAGACACTCCTCCACCCCTTCCCTGGGGTCGCGGCTGATGCTGAACCAAGAACCCGTCCGGGCATATTTCCGAAAGGGGCACCCCCCCTTCCTGGCCCAGCCAGGTCTCGGTAATGCACGCCAGGTCCGCCCCCTCTTCTAGGATTAGATCCCGGATTAGATAATCAAACATCATTACAATATTTCAGGCTGATAAATTGCTCTACTAATTATCTTTCCTTTATATAGAATTTATATAATCTTTAAAATATAATAATAAAAGAAAAAGAAAAAAAGAAAAAGAAAAGGAGAAATCCATTTGATTCAGTTACCACCATCAACATCATTTCCTCAGTGTTAAGTAGAAACTTCCTTCTTCCTACAATACCTCTTCAATATACATAATAATTTAAGATATTCTGGCAAATTGTTAATTCCGATATTTCTATATTTCTTTAACCCCTTATAACTCAGAAATTTTTAAACATCATCTAGGAATCAAACACATTATTAATAACCTAACATTACAATATATCAAATTACTAATTTCACAGTAATTCTAAATCTTTACTTGCTTTAAGATATAATAATAGAAAGAGGAAGGAGGAAAAACAAGAAAGGAAAAAAAAACACAACCATCAAAATCATTTCCTCAATAGTCAATGAATCTTCATACAGCAAAATATCAATTTTCATTCATCTCTCCATCTGTCCTATAACTTCCCAAATTCTAATCATTCCTTCTTCTCGGTCGGATTTTAGATCTGGTTCTTGCAGCCTTTTGTATCTTGGCAGTTTTTTGATTTGTCAGCTCTGCTATTGTCTAACTCTGATCTTCTGTCTCCTCTTCCACATTATGAACCTCTCTCTGGCTCTGTAAATCACCTTGAATCATCAAAGGTCTTTCCGTTTGCACATTTATCGATGACTCTCCTCTCATCTCTTCTGTTGCTTTCATGCTTCTTCCTTCTGGAATTTTGGATATATCGGCCTTTAAAACTTTAACATAGAAATCAGTAGCTTTCATTATCGTGTTAAGCCGGTATCTCTTTTCGAAATATCTCACCACTATCCTCGTTGGGGCATCCCATTTGTACTGTAGATTCTGTTTTTTAAGTTCTTCCACAAGAAAGGTATAATTCTTTCTGGCTCTGAGCATTTTAGGAGGAATTTCTTTCAGTGTCATTACTTCCTGTCCATTTACCTGAAGCTTATTCTTGAAGGTCGCCTGTAGGATTTTATTACGTAATGCCCTTGTAGTAAAATATATTACAATGTCCCTTGGCAGATGTTTTTGTTTAGCAATCCAGGAGTTGACACGATATATCTTATCAATTTGCATGACCAGTTCTTCTTCAGTCATTCCTAGCACATGCACCAGAGCCTCCACCACCCTCCCTTTCAAATCTTCATATTTTTTCTCTTTTAAGCCTCTTAGTCTTATAGCAAATTCCATGCTTCTAAATTGAGTCATTAACACCTCTGTTTCAAAATTTTCAATATTGTTTTGGGTTTTTTCTATATTTTCCCCCAAGGTTATCACAGACTGTTTAATTACTTCCACGTCTTTCTCCAAGATTTCCATATTTCCTGCTAATCCTTCAACTGCAAATATCATATCCTTCCTCAGTTGTTTATTTCTAGTGTCCATCTCCTCTAGAACAGCCTTCATTTTTTCATTAATTTCATTAATTTCTGAATTAAATTCCATAACCAGTTCATTCTTCATAACTTTTAAAGTATTGAATAAATTTTCAGGTGTTAAAGCCTGTAGGGGTGTTGAATAAGAAGTAGATTGCATTCTTGAGGTATAAACAGAGGGATGCTCAAGTCTTTTATTAAGAACAGTCTTTCCAGGTTTAAAAGCCATTTGGGATTTTAGATTAGACTTTTAGTTTTGATCCAAAATCAGAGAGAGAAGAGAGTTCATCAAAGTCCAACGTTTTCAAAAGTATACAAAATTAAAATCCATAATTAAAAAGATTCTTTCCAGATGCTGAAGCCATTTAAATTTTAAATTTTAAAGTGTTATTTTAATCCAAAGTCAGAGAGAAGAGAATTTTTTTTTTCAGAATCAGAGGTTTCCATGAAGAGGGCTGCTAACGAATCGAAACTTAATAACTTTCACTTCCACGCCCTGAAAAATTCTTGAATCGCCATTTTGTTGCTTGTTTGCTCAGCTACTTTGTAACTTAATAATAATAACAACAGAGTTGGAAGGGACCTTGGAGGTCTTCTAGTCCAACCCCCTGCTTAGGCAGGAAACCCTACACTACTTCAGACGAATGGTTATCCAACATCTTCTTGAAAGCATCCAGTGTTGGAGCATTCACAGCTTCTGGAGGCAAGCTGTTCCACTGATTAATTGTTCTAACTGTCAGGAAATTTCTCCTTAGTTCTAAGTTGCTTCTCTCCTTGTTTAGTTTCCACCCATTGCTTCTTGTTCTACCCTCAGGTGCTTTGGAGAATATTTTGACTCCCTCTTCTTTGTGGCAACCCCTGAGATATTGGAACACTGCTATCATATCTCCCCTAGTCCTTCTTTTCATTAAGCTAGACATACCCAGTTGCTGCAACCGTTCTTCATATGTTTTAGCCGCCAGTCCCCTAATCATCTTTGTTGCTCTTCTCTGCACTCTTTCCAGAGTATCAACATCCTTTCTACATCATGGTGACCAAAACTGAATGCAGTATTCCAAGTGTGGCCTTACCAAGGCATTGTAAAGTGGTATTATTACTTCACGTGATCTTGATTCTATCCCTCTTTTAATGCAGCCTAGAACTGTGTTGGCTTTTTTGGCAGCTGCTGCACACTGCTGGCTCATATTTAAACGGTTGTCCACTAGGACTCCAAGATCCCTCTCACAGTTACTACTGTTGAGCAAGGTACCACATATGCTGTACCTGTGCATTTTGTTTTTCTTGCCTAAATGTAGAACCTTACTTTTTTCACCATTGAATTTCATTTTGTTTGATAGTGCCCAATGTTCAAGTCTGTCAAGATCCTTCTGAATCTTGAACCTATCTTCTGGAGAGTTGGCTATTCCTGCCAGTTTGGTGTCATCTGCAAATTTGATGAGTTCCCCATCTATCCCCTCGTCCAAGTCATTGATGAAGATGTTGAAGAGTACTGGGCCTAAAACAGAGCCTTGGGGTACTCCACTGCATACTTCCCTCCATGTAGATGCAGTTCCATTGAGCACTACTCGTTGAGTGTGGTTGGTCAGCCAGTTTTGAATCCATCTGGTGGTGTTGCTGTCTAACCCACATTTTTCTACTTTATTTAGTAATAGGTTATGGTCTACTTTATCAAATGCCTTACTGAAGTCCCGAAGTGAAAGTCAGCAATGGAGTTAAAAATTAGGATACTTGCCATTCTGATCTCCTGCCTTTCTCTGTCTGCTGTCTGCAATGCATCAAACTATTGTAATTCCCATCTTACAAGCAGCGGTGGTCACGGCATCTTGCTCCGCATATAGCGGAGGCGTCCGAGGTCCTGGAGCGAGTGACAGGCTTCCTGGGGAGCCTTCACCCTTCGCGCCCCAGATTGTCTCCTGGGGCACTAGGGGGGCTCTACCCCACCTTTCGAGCTCTCATCTCTCCCCTAATCCTGGGGAAAAGATTTTCAAGCCACCAGACAGCTGATCTGGCGGCTTTTAAAGGACTCCGGAACAGGTGCCCGACAAGGAGCGTCCTCGATGCCTGCAGAGCCAAACCGGAAGTCCGAAAAATAATCTTGAAAACATTTTTTTCCCCAGATGGAAAGGCATGCTTTAATTTCTGGTGCTACCAGACTGCTGATTTTGGATTGCCAAGATTAACACAGATCTCCTACATTATGTAATGTAGGATGTTTTAAAGAATATTTCTCACCCCCCCCTTCATTACACTATGGGATACCTTAGCTGCGGCCCAAGTACATTCAGAAAAAAAATGAAGAAGGGAAATCTAGTTTTTATTATACATTTGGCATCTTGTAACTGCAGCAAGGAAAATATGCACACCATCCTTCACTTAGTCTGCACCAAGTCCTACCTGTCAATATATTTGAAAATCTCTAAATTGTAACTGCAAAGGATTGGTGGG